>JAQGAM010000693.1:0-11527 GCA_034697665.1 Nanhermannia comitalis
TATCAGTATCTTCCTGGTTCACCTTAGAAGCGTAGATATATTAAAAACAGCGAACAAATTTCAAATTTATGGTTAAGATTAGAACCAAATGCTGTAAATCCTATTTCAAGCTTAGATTTTTTAGATACTGTCTCATATCACATAAATAGAAGATACAACAAATAATACATAATAGTAATATTGATCCAATAGTTGCCTTTAATTATTATTTTTAATTGAAAACTCACTTAAAGTTAGTGTTGTATTCGTTAACGGTAACGGAAAGTGAACTGAATAGAATTGAAACTAAATTGGCTCAAATTAACAGAATAGAATGGAATAGAAATGAAAAAATTTTCAAAAGAATTGAATAGAATTAAATAGAAATGAAAAAAATTTCATAAGAATAGAATAAAATAGAATAGAAATGAATAGAATTGAATAGAATTGAAAAGAATTTAATAGAAACTGTACTCAGAATATAATTGAGGTCTGCATAAAGTCATTGAAACTGTTATAAAGTATTTCACTTAAGGGATGATTCATTTTAAGTTTCAAATTACATAAACAATAGGACAACTATTGCAACACATATTATCAATACTCCAATAGTCTAATAGTGTTAATTAAACAATTTCTTAACTATTATTTGTATTTTACTATTAGTAAATTAAAAATTAAAATGAATAGAAGTGATATTAACTAGAAATGTCTGAGAGAGAAGATATTTCAAGTGATACTGATTTGAGCCAAAGTGAGAATGCTTTTGATTTAATAATGAGTGTTCCCCAAAGCTCACAAACGACAAAAAGACTATTAATTAAAAGGCCTTCAGAAAATTTAATTCATGATTATTTCGAATATAACGCAGAATTGGATAAATCAAAATGCACTGTAAGTAACTGTAAGGCTGAGCTCAAAGGCAAGAACTCAACCAATTTAACAAATCATTTGCGAAGATTTCACAAAAAAGAATTTGAAATTTATAATCAAAATGAGAAGAAAAGAAAGGAAAAGAGACAAAAGACAGAGGCATTGACATCACAACAATTAATAACATCTTATTCATCAACTACTGTAAGTACAAAAAAGTATGAAAAAACTGATCCCATATATAAGGGATTTATATTAAGACTCGTGAGGTTAGTGGCGACAACTTCAGTCCCCATTTCTATAGTAGAAAAACAAGAGTTTCGAGAACTGATATCTTATTTGAACGACAGAATTCCTATGCCTTATAGAAAAGGACTTATTACTGAATGTCTCAACTATTTTAATGAATCAAAAGAAGAAATTAAATATAAATTAAGAACAATTGACAGCATTTGTTTGGGTGCAGATCTTTGGAGTAAGAAAGGACTCACAGAATCATATCTCGGAATTTCTGCCTATTTTTATGATAAAAATATTGAAAGTAAAACAATATTAACTTTAGGACTCAAACACTTTCCTCATCCACACACCGCTGAGAGAATAAAAGAAGTTATTCAGTCAATTCTAACTGAGTATGAGCTAACAGTCCCGAAAGTTTTTCGCTTTATATCAGACAACGGCTCAAATATGGTGAAAACTTTTAAACTTGAGTGGAAAGAAGACGATGAATCAGAGGATTTCAATCTCAATGAAGATCATAATGATTTCGAATCAGATCTCGAAGATATTGACGAAAATTTCGATGATCAAGAGTTTGATAAAGAAGAAGTAGATCTCAACTCAAAGATGTCAGAAATAAGAATTGATAGAATCGGATGTTTTATACACATTCTCCAATGTGTTATAAAAACTTGTTATAAAAATTCTAAATTTAAAGAAGTCCTGAAGAATGCAACAAAATTAATAAATAGATTCAGACAATCGGGGAAAATGGCAGAACTTCTAAAATCTGAAGCCGGATCTGTATTGCCAACAATTACTCCGACGCGTTGGAATTCACTATATCTTCAGATCAATTGTTTGATTCAGAAAAAGACTGAAGTCATAAATATTTGTTCGAATGAAATGATTGATTGTTTAAGAATAAAGGAATGGGATTCACTTCAAGAATATGTACAACTTTTCAAACCATTTAATGACATCACCAATGATATGAGTCAAGACTTTGAGACAACCATTTCTAAAGTTTATTCATCAGTAATATTTTTGAAACATCACTTGCTTTCGTTCACACAAAAAGGTAGTGATTCTGCAAAGTATTGTGCAAAGCAACTCATTGAAGATATTGATAAAAGACTTGATCATTTCTTTAATGTTGAGAATGAAAAGTTTTCTGATGGTATTTATATCGCATCGACATTTATGGACCCGCGTTATGCTAAAATTTTGAATGAAAAACAAAGAAATTGTGCGATACGTTTTATTAAGAAATATTTCCAACAATATATTAATAAACCTGAAGCCAGTCCTGAAAGTGATACCAATGATGAAAGTCGAGAAAATCCTGGATTGAGTGAAATGGAGTCTTACTTTGCAACTGAATTCAGTCAAACTAATACTCAAACCGTTGATAATATGGATTTAGACAAACAGCTCATTAATTGGACTCATATTATCACTAAATCTAAGGTCAATATGAAGACCGACCCATTGGATTTCTGGAGAAAAGACCCCTCTGTTCTCAATCTGTTGGATCTGAAAAATATTGCTCTGAATATTCTGTGCACACCTTCATCAACAGCAAATGTTGAAAGAATATTCTCCGCGGCCGGCAATGCTTGCATCGGTAGAAGAAATCGTTTGAGTAAAAGCAGATTAGAAATGATAGTATTCTTTAAAAATAATGCAAAATTTTTAACTACTCTTAAATTTTTATAAACAAAAGAATAGCTCTGAAATTCATATCAAAATAAACAGTTTTGTATTGCTATCTTATTCTTAAATAATCTGTAATTAATAATCATTCACTTATTGTAAACACTTTGCTTATAATAAATACAATTAGTTTTCCGTAAAATCTGAATAAAAGCTGAGCATTTTTCAATAGAACTGAATAGAAATCAAATTTCTTTATATAACTGAATAGAATTGAATAGAATTTTAAAAAATTTCAAAGTAACTGAATAGAATTGAATACAAATTGAAATTTTTTCAAAATAACAAAATAGAATTGAATAGAAAAGAAAAAAATTTCAAAAGAACAGAATAGAATTGAATAGAAATGAAAAAATCCGAACGAATACAACACTAGTTTATACGTAGGTGCGGTTTATCTACACGAAATTAGGATATTTACCTCTGAACTTGAAAGCCATCTCAAACTAACATCTTGTTCGTAATTATTATAAGTTATATTATACTCAGATATGAAAAAATTCATCATTTCTGAAGTTAAACTCCATATGCTTTCCTTCAAATAAATAATATCAATATTAGTGTAATTTAATCCAAATTACTTAATAGTGGTTTACATCTGGATTGTGTCCTATGGTTGCTATTCTGAGATTTGATGCCTTATTTTCACTTCTAAGACATCTATTTTTGCAATGATTTATCAGTGGAACTAATTTCATATTTTTAGATAATATACTTTCAATTGAATACATTTTCGTTATGCTCAGCAAAAATTTTTTATACAACATTTTATTAATCTATAAATTAATAAACACAACAATATTGTAAAATATGTCATATTATAATAATTTAAGAAATAAAATAATATTTAATAAATTATTTTTACATTAATATTAAAATGCATTTAAAAAACAATTGTTTTTTAGATCTTCCCTTACTATGGTTATAAGAATAGCTATAATTATCTAATAATCAATTCATAGTAAAGATATTCTATGTTGCAAAATAAGAACAAACGTCATGTGTTGTAAAGTAATTAAAATACATAATAAAATAATTAATGCAAATATATATTGATTAGTTGGTTGCGAAAGTATCATGTATTCTATATATGTAAAAAATATATACAGTAATACTCAGTTTTAAGTTAAGAAAATTAATATCAAAGATAGAGTTTTTTAATAATATTTAATTTATGTGCTTTTGTCAGTTAATGACATTTAATTAAATGGTTATAAAATTTACAAAAACATATTATTTGGTTCTGTATTTAAATTTTTAGGTTGCCAAGATTTGGATTCTACTAAACTTGATCGTCATAGTATATCGTGATCATTTTAATGTCGGCATTATTTTCTAAATAACTTCATGTTAAAATAATGTATTTTCCCTATTGATTATTACAGCTCAAGTGAAATCAGGTTTACTCTAATGACTAAAAATAAAAGCATTTAAATTTACAAATAAATAATAGAATTTTATTTAATAGATATAGGAATAAACCTGAAACCATTAAAGCTGTATTATTCCAGATAAATGATAGTGTGTTTTCGTTATTTCAAATATATATATTTTTTATGTTAGACAATCATTAACTTTAAATTATCTTTTTTTTATTTTAATGAGAAATTTATTATAAATTATAAAAATTATGAGTGTAGTTTTACTGTGTAAAGAAAAAATTAAATTTTCTATTATTATTTTAAACAAGTGACCATTTTTAGTACAGTACTGCTGGATACATTACAATATTATATTGATAATTAAATTTTATTAAACAAATGTAAAGATAATTTGATCTTAAAAATATTCTTGAAATAATGATCAGAAAATCGATAATAAGAAAATTAATTTAATATAATATTCATTACTAGCACGCTTTAGCTACTAAGTGAATATATACAGTCTATTACTGTAACATAAAAAATAGCGATAAAAAAGATGCTTATAGATTTGTTCTGTCTGTCTCTTGCTAAATAGATTTCGAGAAAGGTAATAGCTATCAAAAAAGTAATTTCATATTCACAAACATTTGTCATCATTTTAGAGGTTCGAGGGGATGCTGATTGTGAATATGAAATCCGTTTTTTGATAGCTCTAACCGTTCCCATAGTAAAGCATTATTATCAGTAGTTTTCCGTCAATAACTTGGCCAGTGGTCACTGGACACAGACTTTTGTGGTCATTTTAGAGGTTCTCATGGACGCTGATTATGAATATGAAATCACTTTTTTGATAGCTCTTACCATTTTCGAGATCTATTTAGCAACAGACAGACGGACAGACAGAACAAATCTATAAGCGCTCTTTTTATCGCTATTTTATATGATACACTGTAACAGTAATAGACTGTATACATATTGTTGCTGACGTAGCGAGAAGTGTACCGAAAGCGTGATTACTAGTCATTAAAGTTATATGACTTTATGAATATATGACTTACAGAATTTATTCTTATAATACATTTTGCTATTTAACAAAAACTCAAAGCAATTCTAGTTTTAAGTGAAAATTAGCTCAATTTTTATGATGGACTTAATTGATGCGAATAAGAATTTACCACAAACTATAGCAATAAAATCTGCTGAAAATCATTTATTCAGAATAGGTCTAAGTTTTGAGTCAAGAAACCATGAAATTCGTGGATATTTTCACAATCCTTTACTTATTTCGAGTGTCATTTCAATAACAATAATCAAATTTATTGTTTCACTACTTATTTCAGAAGATAATGACAGGAATTTTATATATATCGGAGACTTTACTTATTTTCTTGGAATCAGACTCTATTACAGCGTCGCAGCTATTCTTTATGGCTTTTTAGCCCTTATATCTCAGCTCATTTATTATTATAACTACAAGAATGACATAAAACCCATTTTTTTTAAAGTATTTGAAATGATGTCGGGTTTGGTTTCACCAAAAAGTATTGATCTCACAAATAAAGAGCAAATCTATAAATTGTTAAAAGAAACAAAAATATTATTTGTTTTATGTAAATGTAATACCATATTCATTATCCCAATAATTTTATTCTTCTTAAACTTTACCCCATTCATAATGAACTGTACAACAGTGGAAACAATTATTTATGGCATTCCTCACACTATCTTATTTTCTATGTGTGGTTATTATGTCTATAGTATTAACTTTTGGCAAATCATTTACTTTTATATAATCTGTCGTTATATCAAAATTAAATTGAATGAATTGAATAATAACTTATCACACAATTTAATAAGGAATATGAGAACAAACAGCAGATTCTTAAGTAGAAATTTATTTTCATTAAATTCAATCTATTCAGAGATTAATGAATATAATCAGAGTTTTTGGTCTAAATATTTGCTCTCTATATGGCTAATACTCGGATGTGTGATAACTAATTGTTTATATATTACATCATTCATGGAGATGAACATAATTTTGAAATATATCTGTGGATATCTTACGGTTGTAATTATTATAACATTACTATTCATTATAAACACTGCGTATTCAGTCAATTATGAAGCGAACAAATCATATAAACTATTTTATAGTATTATGACTTTCAATATTAGAAATCGCCGAAAAATTATGTGCATATATAATAAAAGAGTCCTGTTCTTTAGACTTTTAAAGGTATTTAAAAATTATTTTTTAAAATTCATATTATGTAACTCATGGTTACCATATGTCAGTTTGAAACCCGGACTGTCCCGTTTTGCAGTTTGCAGTCCTGGTGGCAGAAGTTTATTTAAATAAATACTCAATTAAATGTTTTAATTCAAATTATGTTTTGCTCCTAATATAGAATTAATATTAGAATATGATTTGCACTTCATTCAGGCAAAACTTATGTAGAAGCGTTTCTGTAATATGAAAGTGTATTATGAGTAATAACGCGTGCTTTAAAAGATAGGATTAGATTATTAACGCAGAATCATATATCAGAAATTTGTGTAAAACACTTGTTATAAAATTGATATAAAATTGACGATCTTGTTAAAGATTAGTTAGGTTATAAATATAGGTTATAGATCAACAAATTATAAGAGTGGCAAAAATCAAATGCTAAATATAGTTACGGTGGCCAGAACTCTCGGATTGTCCTGTAGTCTCCCGGAGTCAGTTAAATTTTGGAAAATATAATGCCACCTTTTTTGTGAAATTTTAAATATTTATAAAAAAAAATATACATTGGTCCCTTTTCTTTTTCTTACTTCCTAAATTTTCTTCCGTATTTGAACTGACCAGACCTGGCAACCGTAAATATAGCTCCAAAAAGAACTAATAATTGTATTTTGGTTGGAGTATCATTTTAAGTTTTTGTCCATTTGTGTCTTTTTCAAAAAGTGGCATGTCTGTTGTTATTATTTGTGTATTTTACAGTTAATGACATTTATTGAAAGAGTTGGTCAGAAAAGAGTTGGATTTTGGTGTTGGAAGCTATTTATCATAAACTATTTCAGATGCTATGAAGTAAATTATTGATAAATTTTTTTATGTATTTATTATGAATTCAATTAAAAAGCTAATAAAATATATTTTTATTTTCCAACAGATCATTTCACTTATAATTCTTCTCTTCGTTAAAATCATACAAATATCTGACAGAAATTAATTAAATTTAATTTTGTCTGTCAGAGACTCTATATATTCAGTAGTAAGGAATGATTTTCAATGGAAAAATTTTGTTTTGAAAAACTATAACAGATACAGTCAGAATTTATTTTAAAGTGACAAAATTTATCGAACTCCTAACTATAGATGCTCCAAAGTGAATTCTGGCGGCCCGCACCACCCCGCTTGTAATCCGCGGGCCCCGCAATTTCAGAATTTTAAAAATAATTCATGTTAGTAAAAAAAGAGCAAAGTATTTTATGAATTACAAGAATTAGAACAATAACTAAAATAATAAGATGTTACAAATAACAATTACCGATGTTTTTAAATTAATTATTTTAGGGATTATATGGAATTTAAGGAATTAGTGTTTTTTACAATATATAAATATCGTAGTATGAAATAGAAATGTTTAAAATTTGTATTATTTAATAATAATATTTAACTATTATAACTTAATTATAATTTATTTTTATTTATTAAACATTAACATATAAAATGATAGTATTTTAATAATTTCTCATCTAAAATAAAGCGAGTAAAAATTTAAACCACTGAATGAAGACGTTTTCAACACAAGAAGAGTTCATGTTGGGCAACTAAAGTGATAATTATTAAATATAAAATTGTGTAAATTAATTAAAACAAGAAAACTTAATATTATTTCTCATAAATCCTTTAACTGAAATAGTTTGCGGGTCAAAGCGGGCCCCGTGGTCCGCATACCTTAAACCCGCAACCGCCACGCACCGCCCCCGGTTTATATTTTTTGTTTTATTTATTAAATAATTTTTCTTCATAGAAAAAATTTAATTAATTAAATGATAAATATAATTGAATTAATGGTTGAGTTTATAATGGCAAGAGATTTTAAGCGAATAAGACAAAAAATATAAATTTCAGTTAATATCTGATACAATATTTGTAAAGGGCATTATAAATGCTTCATTTTGGTACCCGTCTCAAGTTAATCTGATGAGTGTATGGCAGGCTATACTCAATTGAATTTTCGTAATTTTTAAGTTTGGTAAGATGCTATACTCAAGTTAAGAGATTTCACGTCAAGCAAAAATACATGTGTCTAATGATTTTATTAGTCCTTTCGTTTGTATTGATCAGAATTTAAAAAATTATCCCCAATTTTCTGAGCATATTACCTTTATCCATTTATAAACAGTTTAGGAGAGGATCACATCTCTCAGGTAAAAAGTTCCGCCCCAACATATTATACATTCAAAAAAAATTTCATAAAAATTCATTAATGTTTAGGGGTGGTTAACCTCCAAAAACCTTTAGGGGACGACTGTATATAGAATAAAGTTGTGGCTGTGGAAACAGATTTAGAATTTGGCGTTAGTGTTAGTTTTATTTATATATGGGAAGTAGTGTAGAGCATAAGCTCATTTTATCTGAACTTGAGCATTATATTTTAGGGCGAACTTGAGCTTAACATTTTGGGGTGAGCTTGAGCTTGAGTTTTGAGCTTATGTAAAAAAAATTTTTGTTAAAACTGATTTTTTTAATTCAAAATTAATACAAATTAAAACAGCAATCATTTATATGACATTAAAATTTCTTCTTATTTTAATCTAATTATAAGGCTATTTATTTCTCCAAAAAGCTTTTTCATCCTCTTCTAAATTCTATGAAAAGTTTTGTTTTAACTTGTTTTAGTTATAAGCGAAGCTTACTGCTATGAGCTTGAGCTTATACTTGAACTGAGCTACCCTAACAGCTTACTGAGCTTGAGCTGGGACATGCTCAGCTCAGCTCAAGCTCAAACTCGAGCTTGTCTTTTGCTCTTCAATAATGGGAAGTGTATACCATAGTATAAGTCACGGATTATTTTAATTAGAATTATATAAAGTCTGAATTCCGTAGTAGTTATTTCTTAATTAATATTGTAAGACTTGCAACAATCATCCTCTTTTACGTACTAGTATTAATATGCATTTTATAGCGTTTGTGTAATAATTTTTCTTTTAGAAGCATTCTATAACTATATTCAGCCGAATACATTTCATTAATTATTTACAACATTAAATTATACATTTATATAAGGTTTTGCAAACTCGAGTTATGCATGACCCTTAATTAGCCTTTTTTGAGCTTAAACATTGTCGGAAAGTATGCCTGGAATGCTTGATCCCATTTATTGTTAAAGTTTTGATTAATATGTGCAACTGTGTACACTGTACAGTACAGTCACTCAAAATATATGTGTTCTCATAATCCCGTAAAAGTTGCGTTCAGGTCAGCTTTGAGAAATAATTTCATTATTTGTCTACATGTTAGATCTGTTATATATAGCATGAGATTATGAGATATTTATATTAAATTTCAATTGCAATAACTAATTTTTGGCACAAATCTTAAGGGATTTTTATATCTATTTGAAGTGTTTTTTGATTTCAATGCACAGCCCCTTTATTGCAAGTTTTCTAACAGAACTTTACTTCAAGATCTGGCATTATTTAGTACAGTACTTCACTATAGTAAAATTCACTTCATTAAGAGCGTACTGTATGTTATGAATTCCTACAGCGCGTTATTAAAGATATAAAAATCCCTACAAAACATAATTATAACTTAAATAATTCTATTCGATTTAGTGAAATAATAGCATGTGATAATGAAAGCAGCAAATTAATGATAAGCATAGAAAAAAATTAGTGTGAAAATGTAATACAATTCAAAATAATTTTTTCAATGATTTCAGATTAACTTAAAAGTCACTTTACAATAGGTGGTGGTTCGCTTTTCGAAATTGAAATGAAAAGCGATGAAATAATTTCTCTTTTCGGAACTTTGGCCGTAAAGTATATATATGCTTATCTACTGCCGGACTAATATTTTAGAATATTTGGTTACACATTTTAATCTCAAACAGGTCCTTGTGTTTCTAGTGTGTGATTTTGTGAAATTAATTTTACTCTATAATGAATTTTAGTTTTTAATTAAATTTTTGTAACTCTGGTGAAAAATTTCATTTTAAGTATTTTATTGTGAATGAAAAGTGAGGGTTGTTTTCCAGCATTCAAAGTGTAATATTTTTGTGAGTGATTTTTATGTTTTTTAAATTTATCATTGGATGAATTTGTTTATTTAGTTTAAACAGATAATGTTATCCTCTCTATTGAAAATTTTACTCATAATATAGTGAATTTAGTAAAAAAACTCTTAAGGCGTCATCCATTTAGTACGTACGCACTCATAGGGGGTTACACAAAAGCGTACAATCTCATATTTTTCTATATGTTTAACATTATGTCACGTGGGAAAATGCGTACACAGTGGGAAGTGGGGGTCCAAGAATTGACATTTTTTGCGTGCGTACAAAATGGATGACGCCTAAGCAAAATTCTAAAATTTACAATAATATGCTTTAACCAACACTCTTATGCGCCAATATTAAAAAAATAATGGAGAGCCTTCAATACTATGGAATTTTTGAAACTTTTAATATTTATTCCTCCGACAAATTATAAAGACAACTGTTATACTAATTTTGTTTGGCATAACGAAAACAAGAAACTCAATTATTGAACAATAATTTAAATACCATTGGACTAAAACTAATTATGGCAATAGGAAAAGTGGTCAAAAGATATAATTGCATATGAAGAATGAAATTCTCTATATTTTCAACATTCTCTAGATTTGGACTTTATTTGTGATACCAATACCAATTTTTGATGAGATATTTAAAATTTAATGAAACAACAAATTATTATACCAGTATTTAAAAATATTTTTAATCACTAACCCCTTAAATAATGATTGAATGTGTGCCGAATGAGCCAATTTTACTGATTTGTATGTATACAAAATTTTAGAAAAATATTTCAACTGCGCAAATATTTATTATACACGACTAGACTTTCCCCCCTGCTTTTCAACTAAAATTATGATTAATTTAGTGTGTGTGAGAAACGTGTGAAACCCTTATTAAAAAATACTGTAGTCAGAGGTTTTCATTATTAATATATTAATCAATTAGGGTGACCACATATAATGTATTTCAAAACTGGACATTCTCTGGACAGCATTAAAAATCAAAGGGGAGATCATGTCATAAATATGGATATTGTAAGCGTAGCTTGGGTTTGGTCAAAACTTAATAGTGATAAAAATAAAGATATGCTCTGAACGA
>JAQGAM010000694.1:0-11526 GCA_034697665.1 Nanhermannia comitalis
AATTGATTTGAAACTAATTTATTAATAATAAAACTAATTATTTAAATTCATACTGATATAAATACTATCACAAGCATTAATTTCTAAGATTTCTTCTTCAAATCTTTAAATGAAGGGCCGCCTGAGAGACCTAGAGCCCACCAATTAAGGTACATACTTTTTCATTTCACCTCTCCTATTTTTCTCGTAAGCTTTTGTACGCTTTTGACTGACCCCTCCTTCCCCATGACTGCGTACGTACTTTATGAACGAGCCCTAAGAAGTTTTATGTTTGTGCCCCCCCACTCAAAATTTTCTGGTTTCGCCACTGGTACAAATATATCGTCAGTATTTCGTAAGTTTGTTTTAACTCATATGAATTGTTTGTTTAATTGATTTAAATTAAAATAGCTTTGTCTCAATTATTACTTCACCTTGAATATATCTTCACTTTTCTAACAATAGGTTCATTAAAGAAAGGCTATTTAATGAACTTAATTGTTAGAAAAGTGAAGATATATTCAAGGTGAAGCATTAAAGAAAGGCTATTTAATGAACCTAATTGTTAGAAAAGTGAAGATTCAAGGTGAAGCAATAATTGAGACAACGCTATTTTAATTTAAATCAATTAAACACAATTCATATGAGTTAAAAAAACTTACGAAATACTGACGATATATTTGTACAAATATATAGAGCTAAACTCATAGGACTCAAGTATCAATAAAATATCAATTGAAAGAGCCATCTAAATAGCTTTTTATGATCTAACTGTCAATTTGATTGTAAATTATATTACATTCAATTTATTCTTAAATATATTTCAAGGAAACTAAATAATGAATCATATTTTTAGCCAAAAACAAAATAAATTCTTTAAAATAAACATAAGTTTAGTTTTTGTTATAAATTCACTGCAAATGAATGGAAATAAATATTGTCTTTTCGAAAAAACTTTTTCTTGTTAATAAAAAAATGTGAAATTTAGTGAAACTTTATTTTATTAAAGACAAAAATTAATGTTAAATAAGTTATTTAATAACTAAAACATTTAATACTTTAAATACTTTTTATTAATTACAAAACTTATTAACAATGAGTTATTTTTCATTAGGTTTACAGTAATTTTAAACACTAATTAAATACGAAAAAAACTATAATTTATTAAATTAATTTATACAAAAAAAATTAATTATTTATGTGTTTTGAAGTGTTTATTAACATTTGATTGAATATAAAATCGTTTTTGACATCCATTGAATGCACACTTATATGGTTTCTCATTGTTATGAATGATTGAAATGTTAATTTAAAATATATTTATTTGTAAACCATTTCCGGCACTAATTTCAATCACGGACAACTCCCGTGCGATGTTTTATGATTCAAAAGTGCATTTAAGTGCATAAAACTAGACCCACACTCAATCCAATCACACTTATAAGGCTTTACAGGCGTATGAATTCTCATATGTTTTTCCATCGCTTGCTTTGATCGAAATCTTTGTTTACAAGAATCTAATGAACACTTAAAGGGACGAATGCTATGCACTAATAAATGTTCTCTCAGTTTAAATCTTAATGCGAAAGCTTTTCTACATTGAGGCCAATGACAAACAAACTTTTTAACTCCCGTGTGAAATGATTTATGTCTTAAAAGATTACCAGATTCCGAGTACGACTTTTCACACTCAGGCCAATCACATTTGTATGGCTTTTCTCCCGTATGTTTGCGTTTATGACGTGAAACGTGATGTTCTGTTCTAAAGGTTGCCTCACATCCGGGCCAAACACACCGATACGGCCGCGAATCCGAGTGGACAGACATGTGAACCTTTAATTCACCCAAAGAATAGAAACTTGACTCACATGAGGGCCAAACACATACGAATGGTTTAACTCCTTTGTGACGTTTCTTGTGATTCATTAAATTACTCTTATGTTTGGTTTCGTACTGACAGTCATTATAATCACATTTATGTATAATTGCATTCAAATGATAGTATTTCTTATGTTTTGTTAACATATCTTTAGATACAGTCTTATAATCGCATTCATCACAAGTGAACGGCTTTTCTAAAGTATGTTTTGATCTGATGTGAGACAAAACGCGATGTCTTTGAAAGTTCTTATAATCACATTCACCATAATTACAGCCATAAGTCTTTATTTTACTTAATGTGTTATCCTTTAGACGAATAACTATTAAGAAAATGTATTATTAATGAAATAATAATTAAAAATATGAATAATATCGGTATTTATTAACCTTTTATTAAATCATTGTTTTTGTCAATTTCTTCTTCATTGCAATCACTGCTTGTCTTCAAGTTATGATTAATTATCTTATGATTTGCTAATAATGACTGATTCGGTGTCTTATAATCGCATTCCTCGCCTGTGAATGACTTTTTATATGTATTTTTATGCCTCATATCAGAGTTAAGACCACTTTTAGACTTATTTTTATGATTAATATCTTCTTCACTGCTATCAGTGGTTGTTTTCAAGTTATGCTTCACTTTCTTGTGATTTATTAATAATCTTTTGATTCTAGTCTTGAAATTGTGTTCATTACAAGTGAATGACTTTTCAATTGAATTATTATCTGATTTGTGGCCAACACTTGAATCGCAATTGTCTTGAGATGTGATCGAAATCATGTCATAACCGCTGTCATTATTGTTGACATCATTTGAATCACTATTTGATTCATAATTAACACAAATATTAGTTTTACTTAATGTTGGTTTAGGTCTGACTTCAACACTATTTTCCATAATATTATTCAATAATTGATTTTCATTTATATTATTATTCAATGAATTGAACTCTTCTTTACATTTGACTGAAGTTTTACTCAATTTATTAATACTTTCATTACTTTTGCATTTCTTAGACTTTTGGCTATTATTTGATTTTCTTTTAATAATTGTTTCATTGCTTTCAATACTAGTATTAAATGGTTTTTCAATATTAGAAATAGTTTTGTATTTATTTTGCAATAAATTAATTGCATTTTTATTATCAATATTTTGATCACAAATACAATTATTATTAAAACTTATTAAACATTTTCTTCTCTCAAATCTTGAAACAAATTATTTATCACTACTTTAGTCATAATTTAATTGAATTAAAAATAAATATTTATTAATAATAAATAAAATCAGTTTTAATAGTAATTGAATGTAAACAGTCTTTTGCAAACTATTGAACACATTTTTATTATCAATATTTTGATCACAAATACAATTATTATTAAAACGTATTAAACATTTTCCATAATTTTCAAACAATTGAACACATTTTTTAGCGAAAAATAATTCACTTAAAAGTCTATTTGCTTTTATCAACTTTTCGACCATTGTTTCAATTAATCCAAGCCTTAACTCAAGTCACTTAAAAATATTAATTAAAATAATGATTTAAAACCAATGAAACTATTTTTATTGCAATCAACAATAGACAGCCATTTGTAATAATAACACGTGTTTCCCATAACAACAGTCAACACTATTATATTCAATATAAGGGATGTCTTAATAATTAAATAAACCAAAACTTTTTACGTAAATATCATGTAAAATAAGTTTACTTTTAACAAATCAGAAGTAATTCATTGAAAATATTATTTTTAAAAATACAAATGTTTAACAAAATTATAGTTTTATTTTAACTCAAAGCTATATTTAATGAACATTTGTATTAAAATTTTATTAAAGAAACCAAACTTTTGAATACAAATAAGTGAACCCTTTGAATACTTTAAAAAGTGTTTTTATATTAAATTTTTAGTAATAATTATATTAATTAATAAATATTTGATTAAATCATTTTGAATGAACTTTTTTGTTTCCTCAAAGTGGTGCTGTCGGCAAATGCTTTATCACATTCAGGATAAACATATTTGTATTTTCTAACACTTAAGTGAATTGCTTTGTAATGTCGTTCCAACTGTTTGTTTGTCTCAAATCTTTTCTCGCATTCAAACCAATTGCAGACATATGTTCGTGAAGTCGAATGATAGAGACTATGCTTTTTGAGACCAGAAATACTCTTAAAATCCTTACCACAGTTAGAATGACTGCAAACATATTTTCTTTACCCGGAATGAGTTTTCATGTGTTTCTGCAAATGAGAGTTTGTTGCGAATCGTTTTCCACATTCAGACGAATGACAGGCAAAAGGTTTAACTCCTGAGTGAATATATTTGTGTGCTTTGAGAGACTGTCTAACTTTGAAGACAGCATCACATCCTTCCCAATCACACCGAAACTATCCGGACTCGTTATGAGACCTCATATGGCGTTTGAGTTCACCGGTGGTACAGAAGCCAGACTCACATCCGGGCCAAACACAAATGAATCGTTTGATTTTGTTGTGTCTCAACATATGTTTTCTAAAACTTCTGCTGTTTTTGGTGCTGTACTCACACTCAGGCCATTCATACCTTTTTAAATCGGTGTAAAATTCGTGAAAGTGTTTCATTAATAGCCCATAACTCGTAAATATTGAGTCACATCGCGAACAATGCAAGTCTTGCGCACACTTTTTGTTATAGCGACTGATGTGGTAATGAATTCTTCTGTGGCTCACAAGTGATTGTCTTTCAGTGAACTTTGCGTTACATTTCTTGCAGACCAATAAACCATCGCTTCTATTGTTTCGATTCAATTGTTGTAAAGTTTTTACTTTTGATAACTTCTTATATTTTTCTCTCAATGTATTTAAATTTGATTTTTCTCTTGAATTGTTTGACACTCTGTTCAATAGACTATTATTATTAACCTTTTCTTCAATTATTTTATTTTTATTATCGTTAATAACTTTGTATTCATTTTCTAATAAATTAAAAGTATTTTTATTATCAATATTTTGATCACAAATACAATTATTATTAAAACTTATTAAACATTTTCTATAATTTTCTAATAATTTATTACACTTTTGAGCGAATGATAATTCACTTAAAAGTCGATTATTTTCTTCTTTCAATTCATTAAATTTCTCTGTAATTAAAAATTCACTCATTTTTAAAATGTTATCAATTAATAAAAACAAAAACAACACTTAAATAGCATTTGTCACGTGTTGTCATAACAACAGTAGACATAAACATTGCGACGAAATTGTTAGTAAATGTCCACAAATGTCGTCGTAAGAGAAACTTTGAGTGAAAACTAGTTTTTCATATAAATAATTATTTGAATAATTTAATCATAAATATAATTAAAAAATTTGAATACAATTGCATTTATATTATTTACTAAACTTAATAAAAGTGAGTTAATTATCGTTAGGTTTGCATTAGATTTAAATACAAAAAACTAAAATTTATGTCTTTTTAAATGTCTATTAAAATTTGCTTTTGTAGTAAACCGTTTACCACATTCAGTATGATTACAAACAAATTTTTTAACTCCTGTGTGCGATATTCTATGCGCTGAAAAAGTAGAAGAGTCTGAAAAAGTTCGGCCACAGTCAGGCCATTGACACTTATAAGGCTTTTCTCCCGTATGTATGCGTTTGTGTCTTATAAGTTCTGGTTTACCCTTAAAGGTTGCCTCACATCCGGGCCATTCGCACGGGTGGGGTCGATAATCGTTGTGAACTCTCATATGTCGGTTCAAATCAGAAGATGAATAGAAACTTGACCCACAAGACGGCCAAATACATAAATACGGTTTAAGCTCTTTGTGACGGTTCTGATGGTATTTTAAATATCGCTTTTGATTTGTTTCGAACTGACAGCCGTTGTAATCACATTTGTATTTAATTGCATTAAAATGTTCTGCATTTTCATGAACTGATAACGCTCTTTGAGATGTAGTCTTGAAATCACATTCAACACAAGTGAATGGCTTTCCAATAATGTGTTTTGACCTGATATGAGACAAAACCACTACTTTATTGCAGTTAACATATTGACAGTCATCATAACCACATCCATAACCACAAATTGGATTTCCAATCGACTCAGTTTTACCATTGTTTAGAAGAAAAACTAATCAGTGATAAAGAAATTAAAATTAAATAAATTATAAAAATCAAAATTTTTAATTCGCTTTAATGTTTGCAAACCTTTAATAAATTCATTTTTAACATCAATTTCTGTCAAAACTTCGTTTTTTTTAATTTTATTCAAAATTTCTTTTTGTTTTAATAAAATACTAGGTTTTCGTTTTTTCATATGATTAATGGTCTCTTCATTCATATCATAATCGCTGTCATTATTTATATCTTTATTTGAATCACTATTTGATCCATCATTTGATTCGTTATAAGTATTACTGTTTTCAATACTAATGTCATTAATATTATGTATCGAATGAATCTTAATATCATTATTATTATTCTCAATATTTGTATCAATGAATTCCAGTTTTACTTCAATATTATTATTAAATATTTCTTCATTCATATCATAATCGCTGTCATTTTTATTACCATTTGAATCACAATTTGATTCAGAAGTGATTTCATTACAAGTATTATTACTGTCCATAACATTAATCACCGATTGTTTATCTTTATTATGAATACTCATGTGTTCGCGTAAATGTGCGGCCACATTAAAGCCTACACCACATTCGGGGAAATCGCACACAAAGCTTCTAAACCCGGTGTGAACTAATTTATGCCGTAATAGAATAGAAGATGTGGTAAAACTTTTGCCACAGTCAGGCCATTGACACTTATAAGGCTTTTCTCCCCAATGAATACGTCTATGGATTGCAAGACTTCGCGGCCATTTGAAGGCAGCCTCACATTCAGGCCAAACACACCGATACGGTCGAGTGTCTGCGTGAATACGTGAGTGTTGTCTAAGATATTGGGCAGAACTAAAACTTGATCCACATAATGGGTAATCGCATGGAAATGCTTTAACTCCTATGTGACTATTCTTATGCTCTTTTAGTTCAGAAAACAAATCAGTTTCAAACTCACAGTCATTGTAATCGCATTTAAATTTAATTGCATTCAAATGTTTTCTCTTATGATTCGCTAATAACTGTTTAGACGTTGTATTCAAACCACATTTGTCACAAGTGAATGGCTTTTCAAAAGTGTGATTTGATCTGATGTGAGCCAAAACATCCACTTTTCTGCTTTTAACGTAATCACAGCCATCATAACCACATCCATAACCACAGATAGGATTTACTGTCGCATCACTTTTACGATCTTTTAGACGAAAGACTTTTACATAATAAAGAAAATATTAAATAATCAAAAAACATAAAAAATTCGTTTAATGTTTGCAAACCTTTAATAAATTCATTTTTACCATCAATTTCTATCAAAACTTCTTTTCTCTTAATTTTACTCAATATTTCTTTTTGTGTAAATTCCTTCTTTGGTTCCCGTATTTTGGGATCTTTTCGACGAATCACTAATAGAAAAATATTAGAATTTAATTAAATATAAAACTGATATTAACTTAGTTTTCATTTTTATAAACCTTCTGTTAATTTATCGTTAGAATAGATTTCTGTCACCACTTCTTCAGTTATATTCTTATCTTTTTGATTACTTGCTTCGAACTGTCTGTCATTAACATCGCATTTATTTAGTGTTTTATTTAAATGTATTGTTTTCTTATGAAATGATAATAATTCCTGAGTTGTAGTCTTAAAATCGCAATCATCACAAGTGAATTGCTTTTCAAATGTGTGTTTTGAGCAGATATGAGACAAAACGTCTGCTTTTCTGCTCTTAACATAATAACAGTCATCATAATTACATCCATAACCACATATCGCTTTATTTTTACCATCATTTGCACGAAAAGCTTATGAATTATAAAGAAAAAAATAATACTATGAAAACAACAAATTTTTGAACCGTATGTTTTTTTAAAACCTTTGATTAAAGGGTTGTTTTTATCAATTTCTGTCAAAAGTTCTTTACTCTCAATTTTACTCAATATCTCCATTTGTGAGAGTTCTTTCTTTGCCTTTCGTTTCTTCAAATGTTTTCGGTGAATGTCTAACAGAATAATATGATATAATAAATAAAACTTAGATTAGTTATCATTTTGATAAACCTTTTAACTTAATCGTTGAATCATTTTCTGTCATCACTTCTTTAGCACTATTCTTCTGCACTTTATTATTATTTTCATGATTTGTTTCGAACTGATCGTCATTATTATCGCATTGAGTTGTATTCAAATGTTTTGCTTTCTTATGATTTGATAACAATTCTTGAAATTTAGTCTTGAAATCGCATTCATCACAAGTGAATGGCTTTTCAAAACCGTGTTCAGTACTTATGTGAGTCAGTACATGAGTCTTTCTCTCATTAACATAATGACAGTCATTATAATTACATCCATAACCACAGATAGGATTTACATTCGACTCATTCTTACCATTAATTAAATGAAAGACTTTTATGTAAAAAGAAAATCAAATATAATAATAAATCTGACACTTTTTGGTGTTAATAATGTTTACAAACCTTTAATTAATTTATTGATTTTATCGATTTCTGTCAAAACTTCTTTACTCTCAATTATTTTCAATAACTCAGATTCTGGTCCAGAACCTGTGTGAATACGTGAATGAGCGTTAAGATCAGCAGAAGTATAGAAACTCTTTTCACATTCAGGCCAAACACAAACATATAGTTTAATCCCTTTGTGACGGTTCGTATGTAATTCAAAATCACGTTTATATTTAGTTTCATAATAACACTCATTATAATCACATTTATATATAATTGAATTCCAATGTTTTATTTTTTGGTGAAGTCTTAATGATCTTTTGGTTATAGTACTGACACCGCATTCATCACAAGTGAATGGCTTTTCAAAAGTGTGTTTTGATCTTATATGCGATACAACATCTAATTTTGTTGGCTGAGCGTAATTACAGTCATCATAATTACATCCAAAACCACAGATCGGCCTCTTTTTGCCGTCGTTTAGACGAAAAACTTTTGCATAATTAAGAAAATAAAATTAATTATATTATGAAAAAAATTCTAACTTTTTATTTGTGTAGTTATTATTGTTTAAAAACCTTTAACTAAATGATCCTTTTTATCAATTATTGTTAAAACTTCTTTTCTCTCAATTTTATTCAATAATTCTCTTTTTGAAAACAATTTCCTTTTGATTTTTCTTTTGTATGTCTCTGACTCTGGTCGAGAACCTGTGTGAGTGCGGGTGTGAGTCCTGAGTTCACCAGAAGTACAGAAACTCCATTCGCATGAGGGCCAAATACATACGAATGGTTTAATCCCTTTGTGACGTCTCTGATGTACATCGAAATCACGTTTATGTTTAGTTTGAAACTCACAGTCATTATAATGACATTTATGTATTGTTGAAGTCGAATGTTTTAACTTCTTGTAAACTGTTTATAAAGAAAATAAAATATATTATCAAATCTCAAACATATTGATGTTTTAATATATATAAACCTATATCTAAACGTTTGATTTTATCAGTTTCTGTGAGAACTTCTTTTCTCTTATTTATTGTGATTAACGCTGATTCTGTTCCAGAACTTGTGTGAATACGTGAGTGACCATTTAGTTCTGCAGAAGTATAGAAACTTCGTTCACAGTCAGGCCATACACATAAAAATGGTTTAATGCCTTTGTGACGATTCCTGTGCTCTTCTAAGTGGTATTCATATACGGTTTCATAATTGCATTCATTATAATCGCATTTATATATTGGTGTAAATGAATGATTCGTTTGTTTGTCAACTGTTAGATATCTCTCAGATGTAGTCTTTAAAACACAAACGCTCTCATTATTTATGTCATTATTATTTGAATCACAATTTGATTGATGTATTGATTCGTTATAAGTATTATTAGTTTTGTTTAAATTGTTATTAATATGAATCAAATGTTTGGACTGACTGTCGAAATAGTCCTCGATTTTGATCCTTTCTATACATAATACGGGAGTTTTCATTACTATTCTATTATTTATTTGATTACTCTTTTCGTTATTATTTGATTTCTTATTAATCGAAACAATAGTTTCATTCATTTCATTATTATTATTAAATTGTTTTTCATTATTATTAATAGTTTTGTATTCATTTTGCAAACAATTAAAAACAGATTTGTTGTCAATATTTTGATCACAAATACAATTATTGTTAAAACTTATTAAACATTTTCTATAATTTTCTAATAATTTATTACATTTTTGAGCGAATGATAATTCACTTAAAAGTCGATTATTTTCTTCTTTCAATTCATTTAATTTCTGTGTAATTAAAAATTCACTCATTTTTAAAATGATATCAATTATTAAAAACACAAACAATACTTCACTGATGTATATGTTTCACGTGTTGTCATAACAACAGTAAACATAAACATTAAATAAAATGTTTAGATTTTATTCACAAATTATGTTTAATATAAAACTTTAATTTAATGATATTTTACAAAAAAAATGAACGCATTTATTAATCTTTAACTAATTTTTAATTTACTATACAATTATTGAATTAAATATTAAACAATTTTATAATCCTTTAATATATTTAGAATGAAGTAGTAATACTTTTTTCTACTTTATCATTATTACATGTCTGCACAGGCATAACAATGAGCGGTCATTGGACTATAGCTGCCCAGAAATTTTAATTCATTTAAGTTTAGATCTATTTTAACTTTAAATATTTGTGATGTTATCTATTTTTGCGATGTCTGGCCCTGAACTTTTGCAGTTATGCACTGCTTTTCTGACTACACTTCATTCTTGTGCCACAATTTAATACAAAAAGGTCAGAATACATAGGTTTTCTTGTATAACATTTTTGCAGATCATCTTTGAACGCAAAAACTTTTTTTTAAGATTATTTTTGCGCCTATTTTTATATAAATATTTTTTTAAAGAAAAATCAATGGAAAACTGGTCGTTTTTCTAAGACATTTTCTACAAAATGCCTAAAATATTTATTTAAACTAAAAATATCTCTAGTTTCTAACCAGTAAAATAAGTGATTTTAGGTAAGTGTAAAATCTTCCAAATCCTTGTTTTTATGTGATTCGTGTATATCTGAAATCCTAGATTTTATAGTATTATAAATAAAAAATAGTTACTATGATCGACAATAAATAGTCACCCTTTGCAGACATTGCACTTTTTTTTAATTATTTCACAGCTTTTTAATTACAAATGAATTGCATTAACTATTTTATGACTAGTTTTACATATGAAATGTAAATACCTGAACATCACTCCCATACTCATAACCAGAGAGCCCTACATATGTTTGAATACACTTTTTAAAATGTTTTTCATGACAAGTGACTGATAAATAAGTTTAATTTAGAACTTTTGGATAATTTAATTAAAAAGCAAAATGTTTGACTTTATAATTAGTGTTTTACGACTAGTCATTTAAGGAACTTTAGTCTTATATCTCTTTAGTAACTATACTTTAAACCAATGGTTCCCAACCATTTTTGCCTTCCGTACCGAATACAATGACGAGTTGCTCATTGGGCTTAATGTTAAAACTTATAGCTCTGATGACTAGTAGTAGTCAGCAAAAGGCAGGTGAGA
>JAQGAM010000695.1:0-11526 GCA_034697665.1 Nanhermannia comitalis
CTGTGTGTGGTTATCATCTCTATGTTTTTCACAAACAATATCATCATTTTTCAATTTAATTAAGCGAATAGTAAAATTGAAACGATGCGTCTCTTTTTTCACAGCCTTTCAGTTTTTAAGGATAGGCCGTATAAGACATTAATGCGAGATTTTAAATAATAGCGGCGACGCACGAAAATACAGGAAATAATATTATATTGCATGAAACACCATCTTTCAAGTGGGTGTCATGTCATGGGTTCCTACGGATGAAATTGAAACTCAAGAACTTTTGAGTTTTGGTTTAGAGCCGAGTTATTTGGGTTAATCCTCAACATTACCTCAAAGCGAGGCAGATATTGTTACATTTTAAGCCATATAGAGTTTGACATGTATTAACATTTAATATTCATCGCATTATTATTAAGATCTCAGTTTTTGAGTCAAAAAATATGGGCGGAATATAAAGACATGCAAAATATATTTGTGAACTAAGATAGAGCTCCTCTTAAACATGAACAAATCCGCTCATATATGTATTATAATACTTTCCTCTTTATGTGTCAGT
This sequence comes from Nanhermannia comitalis, assembly GCA_034697665.1. Classification (NCBI taxonomy): domain Eukaryota; kingdom Metazoa; phylum Arthropoda; class Arachnida; order Sarcoptiformes; family Nanhermanniidae; genus Nanhermannia; species Nanhermannia comitalis. Next base: position 548 of record JAQGAM010000695.1, read on the forward strand.
TAAACCTCAAGTATATGTTTAGCATCTTATATACAAGATTTTTGTATTAGACCGGCGGCCTCTCTGATCATGAGATCATAGATAGACAGGTGCGGACACGAATTTAGATAGTGCTTAGCATTTCTTCCCAACCATTCTTCTCCTCAAACTTACGCTATAAATGCGTACAATTTTTTTCATCAAATCTTACTATTGACCAACCCTTAGATCTGTGTCCGCCTCTTGTTAAATAACTAGTAATCTAACTGAAAAAAGTATTGTATGTCACAAAAAGTATTATGCATCACAACAGGGAGTCGAATGCATGCCATCTCACATCAACAATACGTCAATTCTAGTTTTAAGCTTTACTTCTAATACACGTTTCATATGTATTTCATATGTATTTCATAGGAAAATGCAATATAAAAAATAGATTGAGCTTTTGTTCTGCGATTGTTCACAATTCTAGGATTTGGTATCACTTCCTCAGTATTCACGGCACAGATTTTTGCAAATACCAGAAAATGTAAGAGTTGGCAACAGACCACTTCTCTATTGCTCTATTGTTTATGTTAGGACATTGTCAAAACAGCGCCAAATCATGAATGCGAATTAGCTAAATAAACGCCTGGAAGCAGTAAAACAAAAGCTTATTTTCTCTCTCCCTCTCCTAAATTGTGTTTTGTGTTTTGCCAGAAATTGAAATACACTTCTATTTCTATTATAAGTTGAGAGCAGTTTCAATTATTTGCTATTCGTGTCGATCTATTGAGATTAAAGCTGCTTAAAAGTAATTTGATTCCGTATGAAGGCTCGCCGTTTATGCTCACGTCTCCATCTAGTTTGGATCAACTTTGGATCAACTTTGGATCAACTTTGGATCAACTTTTCTTAATCTGATTCACTCCTTATTTGAGAATGATTTTTAAATTAAATGTTCAAACAATGCTAAAGCATAACATAATTCGATCTGTTAGTTCATAATTAAATTGCTTCAAATTTTAAAGAAATGCATTCTCTGCCTGGCTTTGATAGTATTTGGTAGAGTCTCACGTGTTTGCATCTTTGATTTCAATTTAGTCAATAAATTTATGCAATACTACAGAATGTAATGCAATGTGTAAACATGTAAAACACTAACCATTCAATTCTATTTAACTGTATAGCATTACATTACAATAGATGGTATGCATATGAGTTATGCAAAGTGAGCCGATTAAAAATTCAGTTGAGCACTTCATTTCCATAGCTTTATGCCTTATATACACACACTATTCCACTAACTTGTATTGCTATATTCAGTGCAAAGTTATTTGTGGCATAAGATCTACTTTTCTATTGTTTGTTGAATTTTGATATAATAAACTAAACAGTAAGTCGCGAATAATTGGCATTCATGTGGCTTTTTAGTCATCATTTGGAACACTATTTAGGAATATGATTACTATTTCTCCCCACTCTTCTGATACTACATAAATGGAATTATTATACTGTAGTTAATAATACAAAAAATTCTAATGTAATACTTTATTTTGATTGTTTGATAATTATCTTTAATATTCAGTACAATTATAAATTGAAACTTTATTTCTCTGTAGACAAAACTGGATTAAAAGTTTGAGATAATTATTTTTTATTCGTGCATATCGTACACTCTATACTGGTATACCAATATTCAGATTATTGCATACATTTTTCTAGACTGGCTCTTATGAAGCACTTAAGTTTGAATAAATGAATATTTATTAGGGCTTATTGGAAGTACTCGAAAATAGTGCTAAACAACCCATAAATGATAGGACTACTTATCTCCGAGGGGAACACTTTTATATTCATAGAGTTAGAAACACTTTTTATTAGTCCAAGTCTTCAAACTTAGCATTTGAGAGAAAGAAATGTTTCAGTTTATAGAAAATACATAAGTTTTACAACAGTACATGATTTTAAAGTTGCGGTTATATTGTTGTATAAAGAGGTTGTTTCTATTTGTATTTATGTACTAAACTATTCTTTATTTTGTGTAACACTACATAACTGCATAACTCAGATGTTTGTTGCACATGAATTTGGGTGCATATATCAGCACATCATACCATCAGATCCTTTAAAGACTTCTTCTAAAGCTCTTTCAATCTCTGTATGCATGTCTCTCTCTTTCTCTCTCTCTGGCCTGTCTCTGATCTATCTCTGGTCTGTCTGTGTCTGTGCTCCTCTCATGACCATTGAATAGAGTGAAATATATGATGCAAACTTCCATTATATTTTGAGTTGACTGGAAGTCTATAGATTTAGTGAATTTCAGTGTATATTTTATTGTAGAGTATATGGATGGTCGAGTATGGCATGTGCTTTGGGACGGACCTAAAGCTCGCACTTTTCATTTTTCCTCTTTATTTCTTCTGATGCATGGCTTGTGTTTAGCAATGGAATGAAAGTTTAGACATAGAGAGAAGAACAGCAAAGATCCGGTAGGAAAAAAACTAGCAGTATTACAAAGTATAGGTTCGCAGTGTAGCGCATATGGGGGCAAATACGGACTGTAAGGGGAATAAATTTTGCTTGTGTTCGCTTCCCTACTTCATACATATGGATGAAATGGTAATCAGAGTTGGCTTCGATGGTAGTGAAGAAGAAAAGGAATCACAGAAGCGAAGGCACGGCATAGCAAGGCATAGCTTGCAATACAAGGACTGAACTAAACTAGTCTTATATACAGAAAATATTGTAGTTCGCAAAGTGTAATAACACTCAAAGTGTTCCTATCAGTATAGCTTATATTCTTATATTAAGAGTATCCCCACATAGAAGAGAGCACTGAATCAAAATCTGGTGCTCTGATAGTGTTGACCGTCAGAAGCAAAACCACATTTGATTAACATTTGATGCATTTTGGAGCGCTGATTAAGTTTTTCTATATAGAAGATAACCCAATGTCACACATGATTGAAAGTGAGAGAAAAATAAAGAGAAGAATGAAAATGTTTGCTTACTTATTAACTTAAAATGAAATTTAAAAAGCGTTTGCTTTGACGAGTTCGTTGATGCACGAGAATGTAGTCAATTGTTGTGTCCCAGCACGACAATACACACAGCAGGTTATGCCAAGCTCTCTTATGCAGAGCCCTATTGTCACCAATACATAGGCGTGAACTACAACACTGCTATTCTCAAAATTTAAATACAAAATCTATACGAATATAATAAACTATTGGACTTTTTTTCTTATTATAGTTTCTGCTGTAGTGTTCAGAAAACTATTTCAGACCTCACTTTTAATCCTTAATACGCAAAATAGAAGCTTACAGTCTCGCTTTGTATACATTGAAGTTGAGTTGAGATACAATTGAGATACCAAACCAAAATTGAAACAGCTTTAAGGCTATGCCGACCCAAGTCTATACTCTTTTTGGTGATTATTATTTGTGCCAAAGAATTACAATTACCAATCGTTCTATTGCTAACATTACAGAAAAATCTTTTTCGGCAAAGTATTCAATTGTATTTATGTCCACTTCAATCCCAATACATCACAATAATATGTTTCATTGACAAAAAAGTATTTTACTGGTGAAGTCAAATCGCAGCTGCATTTCTATATTTTGACTGTTTTTAGTATTGAGAACTCATTTTATTTCTTTGGCATTTTTCTTGTTTTTCATCAAATAAAAGAAAAGAAAATCTTTCTTTTTCTCCCTCAACTAGAGGTGTAAATTAATTCGTCTGTTGTCAAAGTGTTATATTGGTTTGAATGCTTTGACTCAAGGCTTACCTCGAATTAAGTCATGCGAGTGATTTGGATTATAACCACGTGAAAAGTGATCCACATATTTGCAGAGTTCTTCTGTGCCCAAGTTTTTAAGGCTGGAATAAATTGAATGCCTCCCAATTCATATGCAGATCGCTGTAATATAATTTAGTTTGCATTTGAGTTATATATTCATAAAGAAGTTGATAATAAATAGTCTATTATTTGTCACATTAGACTAAAAATTGAAAAGATTTGTTTGCGATCTCGAGAATGCTTTAGAAACATTTTTTCTTTTATGTTTTTTTCACAGGTGTACAAATTATATCTGATTTTCTAATCTAAAGTGTATTTTTATTATGCAATAAAACTAAAATATATATATTCTATCGAATAAAACCAGAATTCTTTTGTACTGCTCTTTCGATAATACTGTTTGTCTAAAAGATATAGAGACAAAGCTATAGTTAGTCATACACTGCAACGCATAGTTTTTTAGTGAAGCGAAAAATAGAAATGGTTTGCCTTTGAGTGGCGAGTCATGTCCTGCATCAACATTCAACATCTACTATCATGACTCTCATGCGCCATCACTTTTGTCAACTATAAGAAGTATACACTGAAACTTGTGAACTAAAGGAAGTGAACAAAAAGAAGAGAAAATAATTTGGTGAACGTTGAAAGCCTTCTTTGCTTTGCTTTCAGTATTTGATATAAAAAAGCGAAGTCATGTTCTCCGGTCCCTCAGGGATGGAGATGAGCTATAAAGGCGTTGATTGAAGCGATGGCCCGAAGTGATTACATGCAAATGAGATGAGACACCAGCTTCTCTTCTCTTTTCTTTACTCTTCAAATAGGTTGCTCTTCATCATAATGAAAATTTCTGTCTGTCTGCCTGTCGTCTGTCTCTCACTCACACACACGTACACATACATAACACTAATAGCAAAACTTTGTTGCTATCTTTTGAATAGATAAGCAAACATTTGGTGCAATCATTGTGTTGTTGTAATCCTAAAAGAATTCAAAGATTTAAACTCATTCAAAATTTTTAGTAAAGTAAAAAACTAATATTGTTATTAATAATAATAGTATTTTTTTTAAAAGTTAGTTTTTAACTATTTTGTGCAAATTTAAAATACTGGTTGAAAACTAAAAAATTACAATTGTAATAATCATTAACTTTCAGCATTATTTGATGAATTCATATCTCGTTTTAGAATTTATTCTCTTTAACACAATTATTATTTGATATATCATTGATTTCTTATTCAATACAAGCATACGATTCTTTCAGTGATGGGAAAAGCAAACAATGTTATTAAATATGATGCCAGTGGAGCGCTAACAATACTGAATTTACATGAAACATTTTAGGAGTCAAAAGGAAAACGGAAATATTATGCCGGCTATATTAGAGTCTTTCATATAAATAGGAAAAAGAGCTATTTTTCACAAAAAAGTTACTGCTTTGCACTTCCTTTTAAAAATTGATTTTCATCAGTTAATATAAGTTATGCTTTTATAGTTAAGTAGAGTAGTTCTTGAATGCACAGCGGTATAGTGTTCTTCTAGGGGTGAATGAGATTTCACTAATAATGTTTCATGTTTAGTGGTTATGCGATTAAATACAATATAGAGTCCGTTACATTTGCTAAGCTTGAATAAACAGAGTCCTCACATAATTTCATATATGAAAATGAATGTGAGTGATAATGCTTTCTCATATTTTTCTCACTAAATGCTAAAATTGTCACTATATTTAATAACATTAAAGTGATATAATTTTCTCTAATACTTTATAAAGTTTTGTGTTAAGTTTTTGTTTCCTATTTGTTTTTGCGGTATAGCCTTTTTGTTCAGTGAAGCGAATGACACTCTTATGATTTAATAATGACAAATGATTGCCAGTGAATCACTTATGAAAATGAAGACATCATTCGAGCGATACCTCATTCTACTATTGGTCACATTTGTCACTATATTCACATTTCGATTTTAACTTTCCGACACTCCAACACTACTTTCTTTATGGATTATTAATAATGTGCGTCAATGACTGTGCCTCTTATGAAAATTATAAATACTTTCTGAAGACGTTTTATTCAATGTTAGTCAAGAGTGAAAAACTAATTAACTTCAATAACACTATTTTGAATCATTAATTTTTATTCAGAGTTACTTTTATCAGATTCATCTTATATACAATAAGTTCATATGGTCTCCAATTCCGGTTTACTTGCCTTTAGATGAGTTATTTGACTGTAGAAGTGCTTTTGGCAATTATAGTAACAAAATACTTACACACCTTAACGCAATTGTCTTGAATTATGCCCGCATTTACTGCATTGGTATTACTCAATTCTATGGTGTATGCAATCAAACAATTACTGTATGTCTTAGAATGCAAAACATGTAAAACTATATCGGATCCTATAAGATATTCGCAAAGTCACTTAATTTTCTCATTTTAATAATAATAGACTCAAACATATAAGTTCTGTTTGGTATTTGGATCTACTTCTTGCTTATTGTTTGAATACAATTTTATAGATACTTTATTGCGAACATTTATTTCCGCGCAACAGCTGCTGTGGAGATCATTAACTGTCTAACTGTAATTTAAAACAACTTCTAACTTATTTGAATTCTAAAAATTTTGTAATACCTTCAATTATATTATTTTCACATTTTTGAAAATATGAACTTTACTCGCGTTGATCTTATTTTTTTCGCTTGAGGTTATGCTGCTTTAAGTGTTTAATGTTCAGTAGACTGTTCTTAAATAATTTACCATAAATTATTCTAATTTTTCATTTTTCTCTTCCAGTTTGTCAACTGATTGTTACTTCAGAAGTAAATGAATACAAACGCTAATGAAATTAGCAAAACTATACTATGGATATAATAAGGTTAATGTCAACCAACTTTTTAGAAGAAACAAACATATTTATGCAATAATAGGTATCCTAATACATCTTGAATCCTAATACATCTTAAATCCTAATACATCATCATTCAGTTTAATAGACTAATAGGGTATCAAAATAAAAACACAGGCATAAGACAAAAATACACTTTAATTGATATACACCAAACTTATTCATATTATTATATAAATACATGTATTTAATAATAGATGGATTAATAAATGTGAAATACTGAGATATAGTCACGATTAAGAATTTTGGAAACATTATAACTAAAGGGCTTTAACTCGAAGTTAATTTTATTATAAAATAATTCAATGATTTATTTGCGTCATTAAAATACTTGAATAACTTAAATATTAATTCCTTATTGAAAGCTTTCTATTAAATTTAATACCAGTTAATTAAATTGTAATCAATAGTAAAACTTCAAAACTATAATTTATTGTTATCATTGAAATGGTTTTGCTTTTGTAAAATATTTTTTTATATAAATTAATAATAATTTGTTTAATAAATAATATGTTGTTGTGGAAAATCATTTATAATTATAATTTAGCTCTAAATCTGAAGAATTAATAAATTTTTATTTATCATTATTTTATTCAATGAATTTTATAATAAAACGATTAAACCATTAATGTGTGATAAAAATACTATTAAATTGAATTTTTTAAAACTTTATTAACAAACATCCGAATTCTTTTGATCAATTTAAGAATGAGCTTTAAAATTGATTGTGCTTTTGATTTACAATTAAATTGACTTAACATCTAATATAAGTTATTTTTGCACGATTTCACTTATCAGACGATTACATAATGAAAATAATATCCTGAGCTAAAACTTATATATGAGTTAGTTTTACTCGAGTGTCTTTCTCAACAGTTTCTGAACTCTGCACAAAACTTATCATAATTACTATAATTTTTTTCATGTAAATAATTTTATAGTAAATTATAAAAAATAATAATAATAAAGACGTCACTTCTCTATTATCAAATAGTTTCTTGTGTTGGAAGAACTGCACACAATCTAATGATTAATGATTAAAATACGCAAAAGAGAAATGTATTTTTTTAATAATAGTAACACATTTATAGATACTAATAATACAACTGATTCGCACAAAAATCATTAATACAATTCGCCGATAAAATTATATGTTATGCTAAAAAATGTGTGATAGGGAACAGAGCAAGGGTTAGGCAGTAGGACTAGTAATTGTTTGTTACACAACTTATTATGCAAAACACTTATTATACCTCAAGTAAATCCCTGCACTAGTATGGGTGTGGGAGTGAAACATGATGTTCGTTAAGAACTTCTACCTCCAGTGGATTAAAAGATAGGAATACATTATGATCTCATAGAAAACTCTCGACTGAATTAAAAACTACAACATTCTAATTAAGTATTATCTAACAAAGCTAAACGTGCTAAAACTTTTTTGGTTAATGTGCAATAATCTGTGGTGTCCTCTAATTATATTCATGTATGCGCTGTTTTACCTGCTAAAATCTTTTGCTTTGCACGCATTCAAATCATATGCATTATTATTACATGAAATATTTTGCCATGCAAATTGCACAGTAATAATCACTGATAAGTGATTCTAAATCTCATCCCTAAATCTAATAAACTAAAGATTATGCACTAAATATCAAATTTATTTAATAATATTTTTGAGACGTAAATAATCTACAAACTCTATCTTGAAAAGCAAATAAATAATAAAGTGTATAACAGTTTAGTAACTTTTCTTAGACTTAAATGATTAGAAATTAAAGTTTCAAATTGAGTTGTTTTATACACATTCGATTTGGAAGTAAACACATTGTGAAGCACTTTTATGTCTACTCATTTATAAACTGGTGCAATGCCTCAACAGATCAATGAAAATGTTGAATAAGAGAGTAAAGAATAAGATTAAGAGAGATGAAGGAGAGTGAAAGTATGTCTGCATCTTTATATCAGTAGTTGAGAGCATTTGGATCGGATGATTAGCAATTCAAAGTTTGACCATTTGTGTCGTTCGACTGATTGATTGTTAGATAAATAACAATAACGATTGAGTAGAGAGACTCAAAATCTGAATGAAAGGCAAGTTTTGAACAAAGTGAAAGACAAGCTGACATCGACATCAGATAAGTTGTTTAGCAAAGGAAAGTAATGCATAGCCAAAAGTTACTCCTTAAGTAACTTTTATGTGTAAGTCATTGGACAACTTTAATATATTCAGCTTTTAGTGCTATACTGTGAGAGAGTATAGCATCGAAACTTTATTGAGTAAATGCCAGCAAAACTTTGAGCCAAACTTCTGATGTTTCGCAAAAACAAAAGATACTTAAGTGCAGACGGCATTTGGTGTGTTCAGCCTTTTTCATATCATTACTGCATGTAGTGATTGATGCGCGAACGCCTGCAGTTGTGGTCAGTTAATGTGATTTTTGAACAGTTACACTCAACTGCTATAGATGAAAGATTTTGCGAGTATCATAAGTATCATAATAGGCGGTCTTTATATTTAAGATCATAATATAAGGTAATATATACCAAGAATTTCCTAAAGATACTCGAAAATGGCTTTCCATTCGGGAAATCTATTTATTCCTATTGTTAGAAAATGTGAGACTAACTTGGAATGAGAAAAGAAACCCACAATTTTCATTGATCTGGTAATTTCTTTGAGAACTAAATTATTGCAATACATTATTTGGGACAGAACTGAGATCTCATACTGTCAGACACACGATTCATATTTGATGTGTTATTGCTTATGGTTTATCACAATAATCATTGTTTTGTTGTTGAAAATAGATAATCACATTTTCTCAATTATATCACATAAATCATGGTTAAAGTCATTCTATAAGATTTAACTGCCCATTCACTTCAAATAGCTATAGTCTCCATTGGGTTCAACGATCGCTAACTGCAAACTTGTTTACCGTTATACTGTTCGCGTTTTATTGCAAATACAATAATGACTTGTGTAAGCTATTGATGTCCATCTCCTAACGCGTGAGTCCGTCATCACAAACCTCTGATTTCATTTCATTTTGGTCACAATGTCTACAATAAAAGGGGCGAATATAATGAATTGAAATAATCATATTTGCAGTTGAGTGGCCCACAAGTTTGAGCTGATGTCAATTTGAGCTTCTGATTCATATCGCTATAGCTATCACTATCACTATTAGTCTGTATAGAGAGGGGATAGGATGTCAAAGCCAAGCCAAATATCTGCATAATAATGCATTTATATATGAATAGCCGCAAAACAAACCCACACAAAACGCGTGAACAAACTATTTTTGATTGATATGTGTATCACTCCAAAAAGCATCAAAACTATATCCTTGTTAGCTCTCTGTCTACACGTTTCAAAGTCTCAATATAACTACCATTAGAGCCTCATATAAGACCCTCATTTATATTGGTGTACTTTTCTCCCTATAGTTAAGGGTTGAATCCGCTAATGAATAGTTCTCAGTGTATATCATTTTCTACTAAATATCTTCAATGAAAGCAATTCAAGTCTGATTCATCACAATATAATGAACTCAAAAAGTTTGAGTTATCGGAAGGAATCTCAAAAATTTATGTTATCTCACAATCTGTGGTCGCATTTTTTCTATTAAATTTTTTAGAAATGATGGCCTATATAGTGATATATATTTTTCAGAAAGTATTAAAAAAGAAGAACTCATTTTTCCTGCACTTGAAGTATGTTTCAAAAGAAGTGTGAATGATAGGAAAGGAAAATCAAATTTATTTTCATCCTCAGAATCACATCCCTCTCTCACTCTCTCCACCGATTCACCAATTCTTCACACTTGCGTTACTACAATACTCTCAATTTATTTGAAATTCACTACGCGATGACGGCATCAATGAGAACCTCATAATACAAAGTTCTTCCAATATTAAAATTAGTTTTTTTTGCATTCAACTTTTCCACAAAAGAATTATTTTAGACTTTTTTGTTATGTCAAATACGAGTAAAAGTGCCAACAATTGCAAACTATGTAACAAATCCTGATGATTAAGCAAAATATAAAATACACCTTTCAATCAATAAAATGGCGAAGCTTTGAGGCTAAATAATCTAATTTTCAATTAAAAAAATTATCACTTTTGTAAAAGATATATAGTTTAACCTTAATTTGACTTAAGATTAATGTAAGTCAAATTCTCAAAGATTTTATAAACAATTGATTGATATACTGGTACATAGTATAGAGTAGACAGTCCAAAAGTTGAAAAATTTTGAACTCGAATCTGGCAAACCCGGACTCGACTCGTTGGCTACTCTGACT
>JAQGAM010000696.1:0-11525 GCA_034697665.1 Nanhermannia comitalis
CGAGGGTTCACTATATCGGAGTCAATACTATAACATTAGAGTTATAGCGAACCAAACTTGTGGTTTAAAACTGTTCACTATATCGAGGGTTCACTATATCGGAGTCAATACTATAACATTAGAGTTATAGCGAACCAAACTTGTGGTTTAAAACTGTTCAATATAGCGAGAGATTCATTATATCCGACTTCATTATAACGAGAGTCTACTGTATAAGTTTTAGGAGTTTTCCGGGTTGGGTTGGGTTAGGTTTCACTTTAATCACGGGTATAAATCCGGGTTAGGGTCAAAAATTAGTGACAAGTTTTATCTCTAATTCGTATTAAAGAAATGAGTAATAATTCACTTAATTCTCTGTTACTTTGATATCTGTTTTCCTTATTCTAATGTCAAACTCTTGACACAAATTAAAAATAGTTTTGCATTTATTTCTGTTCAGTAAAGGTTTTAAATCCAGTTTATGAATAAACACAAATAATGGATAAACAGTTTACGCCGTCTTATAGTCACTCGTAATGATCAAAATAGGCTCAGGCTGAGCCTAGGCTCTAGGCTCGACTCGAGAGACTTTTCGAGCCTACAGGCTCAGGATCAGGCTCAGGCTCATGGTTTTCTAAATAGACTAGGCTCAGGCTCCAAGCATTTCAAGCCTAGGCTCAGGCTCAGGCTCGAGGTTTTCGATCCTATTTTGTTCATTAGTCACGCGAATGAATCAGAGACTGAGAAAAGTATTGATTTTTAATTCAATTTATAATTGAATTGAATTTTTAAACAAAAATTAAATACTCGTTCATTATAATTATTGACATAATTATTGAATTTGACTCTACATTCTTCAGCATCAAAGTCATGATAACCCTTAACTTTCATTTTATGCGACACTACATTCCAATACTTGTCATCTGTTCTGTCAATTCTTTTCTCTATTGAATACATTATTTTTATCATTGATTGAAATGACTGAATATCAGAATCTTTTAATTTAGAGATCTTTTCAATGAATCTCTTTTGATAAAAGTCCTCATAATTCTGTATTTCGTGATTTTGTGAACTTTTCTCAAAATAATTGTTTTGAAGTCCAGGCCACAGATGTATAATAAGTTTTTAAGGCTTTCTTTGCAAATACAGTACTCTTATTGTTCAGTCTCTCAGAAAGAGAGTACTTTTGATTAATATTTTCCGTACTTTCAGTTTTAAGTATAAATTTTTCTCTCAGCTCACAAATAGAGTAGAAATTTCCTGATTTCAGAAAGTAGTGTAAGTCTAATGAATTATGTAATGATTCAAAAAGAGGATAAACTCGAGACGCGATCTCATAATTGGGCGCATTTTCGAGAATACAAATAAGGAATAGTTTTTTGTTTATAATAAATGCCATTTTATTATTAATATATTTATTGCAAACTATATATACTTTAATATATTACTATTTTTGATTAAATGACAAATTTCTTAAACAGTTATTTTTGTTTAAAATATTGAAAGTTTTGATAAGTTTTGCATTTTTGACAAATTATTTAAAGTTTTATATTTTATATTAAGGTTTTGGACACTAATAGTAGGGTTCCTGATGTTTGTGGTTTGGCGGTGCAGTTGTTTGGCTGTTGGGAAAAGTTGTTGTCTGTGTCAGAGCCTGTGCCGCAAAAGTGATACGGCTGTGGAGAGTCGTGGCGGGACTCTATCAAATTGGATCTTCGGGAACGGGTCCTTAAAAAAATTGGAATTTTTGGGCCGTCATAAAAATAATGAAACGTCGGGAACTGGAACGGAATTAATTGAAGTTTAACTTCAATTGTATAAACAGCCTTTTTCAAGGCTATTTTTAATTAGGAAAGGAATTAATTGTAATTAGTGTTGATTCAGTTTCGAAATTACAGGACGTTGGACAATTTGTTTTCTATGATAAAATTAAAGCTTACCCTAAACCTGAGAGGCCCCGGACTGTCTCAAAGATTTTTTCTTGAAACCCAATTCAAAATACAGAGTTAGTCCCTTATATTAAAAATTGAATATTAACTAGCGCCCATAGGCCCTCACCTTTGTATAATTTAATCTTTTTAAATTTAATATTAACTGCAGTACTCTGATTAACTGCCGAAGGGTCTAACCAATTACCGCGTGTCATACCTTGATGAATTCAGCTCATCATGCTGAGTAAATTAATACCACACTTGACCGGATCTCCGTCGGGAGTTTGTCAGACGTGGCCAAGTTCAGGTCGAATTAGGTCAAGTATGGTATCAATTTACTCAGCATAATGTGCTGAATTCATCAAGGTATTGCTTGTGGTAATTGGCCAGACCAATAGGGACTTATTCAGAATATTAAAGTTACTGTAAAAGCTGTGCTAAGCGACCACCCCTGTGCCCAAATTTCTTGGTCGCTTAAGAGAATTGTCGCTCTACAAAATTTGAGTTCAAATTTTTAAAAGTGCATTTCAGTCATTCTTATGCATAGTGAACCCCAGTGAACCCAAATATAGTAAAGTGACAAATTAAGATATATTTATGTACCCTAAAATTCTCTCTATAACGCGCGCGTTATCTAATGAAAAAAGAAAATTTTATGAAAATAACTGGTGCGCTTTATACATAGTGTTATAAAGCACGCGTTATACATAAAGTGTTATAAAGAACGCGTTATCTAATAAATAAAGTGAATTATTTTAGAATTAGTGGTGCGCGTAATAGGGGGAATTTTAGGGTATGTATTTGTTCAGATTCAAAATTCGTAGTTACAATTATATTTATAAACAAAATCTGATTTTTACGAATGAATTTCTCCGCTAATTCAAAGAAATATTATATATTTACAAAGGACAATTAATTTTTCATTTAAAATGTTTTTTAAATACTTGATTATTATCTAAAATTTACGTTTTACACTACTATAAATTCCAGTACAGTAGACTCTTGCTATAGTGAACAGTTTTAGACCACAAGTTTGGTTCGCTATACCTCTAATGTTATAGTATTCACTCCCGATATAGTGAACTCTCGATATAGTGAACGGATTTCTCTTGCATTTGGTTGTTCGGGAGTTGGACGGTTTATCGACAGCCTGTTTATCGACAAACCCAGTTTATCGACAAGTACAGTTTATCGACAAGTACAGTTTATCGACAAGTACAGTTTATCGACAAGTACAGTTTATCGACAAACCCAGTTTATCGACAAGTACAGTTTATCGACAAGTACTGTTTATCGACAAGTACAGTTTATCAACAAGTACTTTATGAAAAAATTTTTTGACAAAATGATACAGTAATACAAAGTAAAAAATATAATAGTTTTATTACTATGTATACATGCTTATTAATAAACTTAAAACTCATTATTTATTGCTTAAAATATATAGTGAATTAACATAATTTCTAAACATAGAAAAAATGTTTTTAACAACGCGACCCACTCGACAAACTGTACTTACGATAAACCGGCCCTGTCGATAAACTGTACTTGTCTATAAACTGGCTGTCGATAAACTCGGTGTCGATAAACCGTCTGTCGATAAACCGTACTAGACCCGGTCGTTCACTGTAACAAGAGTCTACTGTATTTCAACAATTTTTAAGTTATAGCAAAATTTCAATAATGGTTGTAGAGAACGTTTACCCATATTTAGAGTTTTTTGCATGTTAATGATTTAATATTAGTTATATTATATTAGCCTCTTTAGATAGCCTCTTAACTTTAAATTATAAAGAAAATTTTTATAAATTAATAGAAAGTTAAAATTTTTAACACAATTCTATGGAAAACTTTCGAATAAATAGTCAAAATTCAGATTTTTAGATTGAAGTGATCTCTTAAATCAGGTGCTAGTAATGCTAGAGGTGGTTCCATGTCAAAAGGTCGAAAACAAAAAGGTCGAAATTATAATTTTTTCCCCCTAAACCTAACCCACCAAAGTGTTTTCAATTTCTGTTTCAATTTATATATATATATATATCGGGTGACCAGTTAAAATTGATTCCAAAACTGGAGAGCTTAAAAAATCAAAGGGGGGAACCAAAGGATAATTTTTTATGAATTTTTATTTTTAAATAAACTCAAAGGGGGGGGGTACCAAGCACTGGATTTTCCAAAAATAGCCCAAAAACTGGAAGTCTGGCCACCCTACATATAAAATCATTTTTAAATGAAAAAATATTAGAGGTAACCCATCTAAATCTCCTCGTATTGTATATATCGAAAAATTAAAGACTGATTTCAATAATTTGATATACAATTGTGGAGGAATTGTTTCACTTTGGTTTGAATTATCATCTATTAGTGCAACCGATTTATTAATTTATATAATTCTATTATTTAAAACTAATATAATTAGGAATTTTAAGGGGGGACTATAAAAACTGATCAGTTTTAAGAGAATTTTTCTCAGAAGTGTTTTCGCGCCAAAATGTTATTGATTTTATGCTTTTAATAGCAAAAGTAAAAATTGTCAGTTTTAATTTTATTTTAATATATAAGTTTAATTGAAATATTTAATAAAAATCTGACTGCAGTTGGGCTTAGAATTAAAAAAATTCATAAAATATTAACAAGGTGCCAATGTATACATATTGACATATATTGAAAAAATTCAAAGTAGAGACTTTTTGTATTCGACCATTTTCCCATTCGACCTTTTTATTTTCGATCTTTTGACGTGATACCGCTAGAGGTACCATAAAAATAGCGGTCGTGGTCGCAAGACTCAGCTGGTCGCTACACACAGATGCTTATACATTGAAAATAGTAGTGTTCGTTTGAGTATGCGGTCGTTTCCTCAACTGGTCGCTAACACAGCTTTTACTGTAATAATTAATTTTTAAAAATGAAATAGCTAAAAATTAAGCAGCCGGTAGCAGAAATTTTTTTTTATAAATCAACTTAACTTTCATTCTACTTCAACGTGATATACCATTAAAATCTATATCAGAGCGGCGATTCAGAGATCTCCCTTCTAAGGATACAAAAAAATTATTCAAACTGAGAGTTTCTTCACTTTTTGTAGGTGAAGAAGGAGCTGACATAATCCAAATAGTTATTAAAGCGAGTAAATTGCTTAAAATCTAACTTATAGTTAGTATCAATCATAGCCAATAAATGAAGATTTTTGTAAATAAAACTAAAATTCTAAAAGAAGATTAAAACAATAAAACAGTAAATTATAATAACTATTATTTTAATCCTTTAGCTTAATTGCACGAAATAATTTGCGGGTCAATGCGGGTACCCGCAGCACGCAAACTTTATAAAATCTTGACCTAAACCCGACCCGCGATCCGACCAGTATTTCGGGCCCCGCGTAACATCTATAGTGCAAAGTAAACTATCTCTATTACTGATTAATGGCTGGTTTTGTGGCAGTATTTGCGGCAATCATTTTGATTATAGTGACACCACTTATAGGTTTATATCAATTAATTAATTAATAATTAAAACTAACTTTTATTTTAATTCAATTAAAAGCAGATTTTTGACATCAAATTATCAAAGAATGCATTATCAAAAAGAAGTGAAGAGCGAAGTGATATGTCTTTGATTAAAGAGAAATCAGTTTTAACTGAGAAAAAAACCTTAAGACTAAAGATAGAAATGTTTAAAAGAAAGAATACAAGTGATGCAAAAACAGTATATAATACACTCAAAGAAGATTTCAATAAGTATGTTAGGACACAGTCAGTGATGTTTTTTTTAATAAAATTACACAAATTTTTAGCTAAAATAAGTGCTAAACTTGATCCACATCTAAATCTCATTCATTCTTATGGTAAAAGTACTAACACTAAAGTAACGATTCTGGAGTTAAGCATTAGATTAAAAGTAAATAAAATATTAAATTTTATATTTAAAAAACAAAACTTTTTTGAATGTCATAAAATTTTTATTATTTTAATTTACAAAATAAATTCATAAAATAATTTTCGTCTATAACTAAATTCTGTTTAAATATAAATAAGTTTTAAGTTTAATTAAAAAAAAGTTAATAAAAACTAGTGTTGGGTATCGGCCCAATCGGCAAATATTTTGAAAATCACATTATGTTTTCAATGTTAATTGAATTTCGAGAAACGTCGAGACTCGATCGAGACTCGAGTTTTGAGATTAAATTTTTATCGAGACTCGAGAAGTTCATATCTCGAAAATACCCAGCACTTTCAAACAGTGAGCAGAAAAATTGAATTCGATGTCAACTCATTTGATACTGTTTTGAGTTTGACGGAAAACATCGAAGAAGTCACTGGTTTTGATTCTCGTTTCTATCGATTAAGGTTTTGTGGAAAGCGATTACTCGATAGTAACTGTTTATGAGATTATAATATCGGAAATGGAGATCAAATATTTGCCGGATATACGATATCTGGATATGAATTATTTATTTTATTTACCTCTCCCTTAATATTGATTAAACAGTTTTAAATATTGTAATCAAATAATTCTTAGATTTTATTATAATATTTGTGTACATAACTCGCGTTCCATTTTTATAATTAAGGCTTTTATTAATGCTGGGTATTTTCGAGAAATGAACTTCTCAAGTGTCGAAAAAAATTTAATCTCGAGACTCGAGTCTCGACATTTCTCGAAATTTCTCGAAATTCAATTAACATTGAAAGCATAATGTGATTTTTAAAATATTTTTTGTTATTATAAAATTAAGAAATTATGAGAATTTTAATGAATACAAATCCATACAATTAATTATTAAATTTCTTATAATTTTTATTTAAAATCCCAAGTTTATTGATTAAATCAAACTCTAAAGTTATGCACTTTTTAGTAATGATATTACCAGCTTTAGATATTCTCTCAGATATGACAGAATATATAATATATCGAATATAAATAATTCTCCTTTTTAATAATTTACTAGATATTGAGTAATAATTAGGCTTAGGGAGTCCAACCGTGCAGATTTCAGCTGGATTGTAAAGATTTTGAACTATTTAAAAAAATTAAGTACTTAGTCTCCCTTCGAGATTTTCTCAAAATAAGAATTTATAAAAATTATCCTTTGTCCCACTTTGATTTGATTTTTTAAGCTGTCAATATAATGTCTAGTTTTAACTACATTAGACTTAGTCACCCTAATTTAGGTTCCAAATAAGTGATCAGTTTTTTGGAATTCAAATTTCTAATAATAGTTTTATTCATTTGTCAAAATCAAAAATTTCGAGACTCGAAGTACCTCTCAATCGAGACTCGAGACCCGATACCCAAAACTACTGTTTGAGTCCTCGATTATAACAGTGATTATGAATCTGTGATAGTATTCACGCGAAGACTGTTTGCGTTGTTTAGAGTTAGGATGAATCGGAGCTTTTGAAGAAAGATTTGTTTCAATTTTCTCTTCATTTCTTGAATTCAAACGTTTCTGTTTCTCAATCGCTTTTTCGTTTTTTGACTCAATTTTTCTTTTTTCAATTTTAAGTTCTCTTATTCGCATTCAATTCAGTTGTTATAGAATTATGAATATTCAGAGGCTTTTTGAGAAAATTAGTATAAGGAATGAGTTTATTCTTAGTCAGCGTTTGTTCTTCTTTCTCACTCTCAAAGCCATGAATTCTTTGCAATTCTTTTCCCAAAATGTATGACTTGTTTATGACTTATTGAACACAATTCATTCGTTTTTAATCCTGTTTTAAGTCTTATATTAGTTATTAATCAGATTTAAAAACATATCACAAATGAGTTGATTTTAATTGAAGTAATTTATTTACAGAACAGATAATTAAACGAATTCTCACAAAAATATGCTTTAGTATGGAATCCCTGCAAATGTTAAAACACGCGCTTGTGTTCTAATAATGGGTTTGGTATGGAATGTGAGCTTCTATTGTTGAACTCACGCTTATATTTTTATGTATTTTAATGAGTATGTGAAGTACGGAAAACATAGTTGTTGTTATAGGCAGCTATAGACAGACAGAAAGACAGAAAAACAGACAACAACTCTAGACTATCACTATGTTTTCCTATCGTTACTATAACTTATAGTAATGATAGTATCAAATTATAATAATAAATGAATCGTTAAATTCTGGTTTAATTGTGAGCCAGGTTAGAATACTAAGAATACTAAACTCACGCACGACTAATCATTCTTTTTTTAATATGTTTTAATTCATGTTTTGTATCATTTCCATAAATTAATTTAGATACTTTCACTTTTGAATAATGGTATGATTATGTTCTAATTTATTTAGGACAAACCTTGTATATTTTAAATAATTGAATTTTCAATAGGCTTAATATTAATGATAATTGACATTGAAATGTTTTCAAACTATTAAATTCACTCCAAATTTTAAAATAAGACCCATTTAGCGTTACCTGGGAAACACGTGCACTATTTGAATAAACTCAGATTAACTGAAGTGCGGACGCAGGTTTGTTATTTCCCATTTTAAACCACTCTTTCTCCGAGTAGCCACAGAGACTACCTTATAAAGTTCGTAAAACCAGACCAAACTTTATAAGACTCCTGTGGCAAGAGAACTGCATGAGAATCGAGAATTAAATGCATTAAGACGCATATACGTCTAGATACTCATCAGGTTCTCCTAGACTCAGAGAAGCAGTGGCTCAAAGTCTCAGCAGCAAGAACTGGCAGCTGAGTTCTAACATTTCTATCTCTGAATCTAGTTTTTGAATTATTCTGGATATTTAATAAATTAAATTTTTATTGAAATAAATTAATTTAATAAATACAATAGATTATTCCGTTGCTAATTTTATCGTATATTTGTATTTTAATTACAGAAATATTAGAATATATTGCTATCGTAAAATAAATCAAATCTATCTTCGTATTCGTTTCCCAAATCAATGTAATGATTTTTCATTCTGGTTGTGCTCTTCAAATCTTTATTCCATATTTTAGCGTAACTCAAAAAGTTCATCATTTCTAATTTATTAGGACCTTTAAAAATACAAAATAACTAAACTGTATTTCGAATATAAAAACGTATGCTTACCATTAATTTTAATGCGCAATAAGCTTTGTAAATGTTCGTCTGATAGACTAACTCTTGATTGGCGTATATTTTTTAAAATTGAGAAGCCACGTTCCGCCGATGCAGAGCTTTTACAAAATATATAAATTAAAAGCAAAACATTAGCATGTTTATTAATATATTGAGTTTTATTAAATGCAAGCTTACCTTAATGGTAATGTAAGAACCGTATATAAAAGTTTTTTCAATTGTTTTGATATCGTTTTATCTGTTTGAATCATTTCAGGCCAGAAAGTTTCAGGTTTATCCATGTCTTTCTGATTATGATAATTATCGTATGCGATTAAATTAGAAATAAATGTTTCAAAATCTTGTTGCATTGTGATACAATTCCAATCCTCAAAAGCAGATTTAAATTTATTGCAAATAATTTTTATATCTGTGAAATCATATGTAACAATTGAATCCAAACCTTTTGGCAAATGCAATGGTCTCAAAAATGCATACGATTTTAATTCTTGATCATCAAAATAGATTTCTAGATATTTTACTACTGATTTAATTAATTTCCTTTTTAAATGCTCGAATTTCATTTTGAATGTTTTTTCCTGATTCAATGGTATATTTTTATATTGCATCGGATGAATGCCAAAAAAGTTTATAATTGTATCTACACTTTGGCCCAATTTATATGTTCCGGTATAGATAACTTTTTTTAAAAAATTGCTTGTATGAGTACCAATGTATCTGTAATTTTCCAACTTCTTAGTTCCGTGAATTAAATCCAATATTAATTTTTGTCCATTAATTACTGTTTTATATTGATTTTGCATTTCTAAACTTTTGTGACTCAATTGAGAAAGTAAATCTAAAAATAAGTATTGTATAGCTAAGTATTTCTTGTTCGTAATTTGCGACAATAATATTTTTGCTTCTTTTCTAGCATTTTTAAATTCTTCATTAACTTCTATTTCCTTAAATGCTCTGACCAAAGCTTCCCAAGTCTTATCAATCCTTTCTATTGCTTGGTATTCAGATGTTATCCATTTTATATCATTTATATATTTTAAAGTATTTATTGAACCAAGATTTAAATCTCTGAATATGTTTCTAATAAATGCTGCTCTCTTATGGCCACGAAAGAAAAAAAACTTATAAATCGACGTTATAATGTCTTCAAACTGTTTTATTTCTGGATTTATTTGAATGACATCAGGGTCTACGCTCGAAGGTGAACTCGGACTTTTACCCAAAGCATGTTGAATGCCTAAATTCAGGTATTTATAAGAAATCTATATAACTAATTTTACAGATTGACTCCTCCCGCGTGTATGTGTGTGTGTATGTATGTCAGACTTTGAAGAGTGTATATGCACTATCTACATAGTATCGCCAAAGTTTTGTCTGTATGTCTGTGTTACGATGCACGCGAATACTGGCCACTATAGAACCTAACTAATTAAATATTAAGGCGCAGTAAAACCTGAAAGGCTCCAAGAGGCCACTCATTTTTCCGAAAAGTGACCGGTGGCCGAGTTGGCTAAGCCACTGTGCTTTACAATGGAAAAATTGAGAGATACGTTTAAAGTAAACAAAATTGCAGATGTGCAATCGAGTATTTTAAACATAAACAAATGTTAGCACTTTCAACCTTTAACTGTTCTGTACCTGCCTTTTACAGCCATGTAATTCACATTTAGTCTATTTCACAACATTTCATCATATCCTAATAGTAAAAAGTTAGTGAAAGCAAAAGTACATCAATTTATAAAAATAAGTGACATTCATCAAAATTAATAATTAATAATATGTTTTTTGCCTCTGGGCTCAAGTCTGATATTTTTGTTAGGCGATAGGGTCTATGCATATTTAAGTATTTTACATAAATAAAATTTAAGCTAAACTAACAATCGAAAGTTAAATTCAATACTCTGAGTACCGTTATTTATCAGAGCAAAAGGTGTTATACAGCATAGGTTCCCAAATTTTCCGACCTCACGGATCTATTTGAGTCTTAAGAAAGTTTCACGGATCAGAAGTTTTTACTTTCAATTAAAATTTTATTTTACATTAATGTGAAGAATGGGCTTGTTTTTTACAACACAATTTTTTAATTCTGGGCTCTATTTTAGTTAAACATAACGTCTTTCTCAACATTAGACAAATTGCTGCGATATTTATTTTTGATGTAAGTTAGAACTGAAAATGCCTTTTCACACAAATATTTTGAGCTGAAAGGTATCAAATATTTTTTTAAGCTTCATAACTGTGTTCAGGATATTTTTCTGCTACAGATAACCAAAAATTATTTAATGAAGAATTTTTAAATTTTGATTCCAATAAGAGATCACAAGAGTCTAATATGCATATCAGAGCCATTTAAATAATGTATGAAATTTTTTAGCGCACGGATCACCTTTCTTAGTGATTCCGAAAACCTTCGCGGATCATTTCCAATGTCCTACGGATCAGCTTTGATCCGTAAAACCGAGTTTGGGAAGCGTTGTTATACAGTACTCAGACTTTTTATCTGTAAGGTTATTGTTTAATAAGATTTTATTATAACATATTTTTACTTTAT
>JAQGAM010000697.1:0-11509 GCA_034697665.1 Nanhermannia comitalis
GTTCATATCCCGTAGAATTATTATTTTATTAAAATTGAAAAATTATGTTTAAATTGAATGTATCAATAAAAAGCGTCTGTTTTCACAAAAGTTTTCTGTTTGAGTGCTTATATAGCAACAGAAGTTCTTTTCAAACGTATTGTCAAATCTCTACATAGCAGAGGACACACACAAACACTTATTTAAAATTTTTAGTTATAAAGATAAACAAATAACCCGAACTAAGTTTTCTAGTTTTAAATATAGCTTATTTGTTTATATTTTACAGTTTAATTATTGTAAAAAAGTTTTGAGAACTTTTTTCGTAACAGTTTTATTTTGTAATTTTAATGATTAAATGTATTGCCTGTTATGAAAGTAATATCTAAACTTTTTTAAGTATTCAATTCAATATTTTTATAACGAAAGTTTTTTTAACAATATTTGAAATTGTATTCAAAACATGTATTTTCATTACACGATTGCGAAATTACATATAAAAAGTCAGTATTTTTTAATCTTTTAAGTATCTGATAAGTATATGCAAAAAATTTGCATTTATTCAAATCGATATACTGTAGTATGCAATCGATTGCAAGTGAAAAGTTAGAGATTATTTGAAGAAACAGATAGATTGTAGCAATAATTGCATATCACATATCACTTAAAAACATGTTTTTTCACATTATTATTGAACAACTTTATTGAAGTTTGTGAACTTGTATATGAAAACGTGTAATTTTAGAAATTAGTCTATTGTTAAAGTTAAGGTTAAATTATAATATATTTGTTTGATTTAACAAACATTCGTTATTAAAAATTTCATATTTGTATTAAGGACTTAAGCAATTAAACTTACCTTTATATCCGAATGAGGAAAATGTAATATTTATTTAAAGAATAAGTTATCAAAAGTTACCTTAATTTCTAGAATCGATTGATCGCATCCAATACTTGTAACAAATCCTTCATCACAATCGATGAGTGTGGACATTATGAGTATCACAACAAATTAGATGATTAGAAAATAATAAACATTTTATCTTTATTTTGAAAATGAGGACAAGAAGAGGCTTTACAACAATTTAAGTCCAGCGGCGATATTAGTCTAATAAATATTAAAAGCTTGCATTTGAGAAAAACTGCATAAGGAGTTGTACTTATATTAAGGTCGCGTTGTATTAAAGCACAGCATTTTCCTAAAAAACACTATTGAAGGCTAAGTTGGGTTTTCCCAATTTAAATCACTGTATTATTTTTAAAAATAAAGAACTCAACAAAATTTTGACATTTAGTGCTCAAAGTTAAGTGCTTTCAGATAATTGTAACCTTTGAATAATCAAATAATTAATACTTTCTATTGGAATAAAATATATAGTTTTGAGTTTGCATTAAATATTTGATGAAATTTAAATTTAAAATCAATTGAAGATTCACCCACTTTGTAATTATGTGTCATTTCATCATAGTTTAGCCCAAACAAGGAATCCTCAAGTTTGTTGTGTTCTTTCCACGCAATTTACGTATCAAAAGCATTGTTTATAATTATGCAATAATTCACTCAATTATTTAAATGAATAACTTTAGACACAAAGCCTTGAAAAAACTTTTGATAATGAATTTATTTATTTTTATATTCAAATGGAAAAATAAAGTATTGCTTTTAAATAAACTAAAAATAAACTACAAACTAATAGCGGTTTAAAAGTCCTGACGAGGCCTATAACACAATTTGAGCGGAGATTCCTATGAATGAAAGTTTTAATCAGTTATTTATATTCGTAAAAAAGCATTTTAAGGCTTACTTTGAATCTCCATCGCGTCACACATACGAATTTGAGTGTATGGTCCTTTCCAAGTATTTCTTCGTTACATAATATCTCAACCTATAAATGGTTAATAAACTGTCATTACATTCAACGATTACTTAAAATTAATTGTAAGCAACACGAAAAGAGATGTCAATCACCTCTTTATAACGCTCTAAATTGTTGAATAGCTTTTTGGCGACAAATTTTTTGAGGTGAGTGATAGTCGCCTGAGCTGAACAACGAATGAATTTGCGTTTCATTTGCTTCATATTAACCGAATGTTGAGTTTCCAACAGAATGTTCACCTGTTCGTCACTGCGATGACAATCACTGTTCTCTTCTTTGGTATTAGTGTTCGATTGAAAAGTATAGACATCTTTCTCACAGATCTTGTCGGTATTAGCCTTAGGATAAGGCAGTCCTCGCCGGCGATAAAAATCTCGTTCTCTTTTAGTTTCATCTGTTTATTGATTAAAATCTTTTATGAAATGAGATAACAACGAGTTAAGCCTTACTTTGCTGTAGATTTGGTACTAATTTATAGACAATGTCTTGCATTGTTCGGTCATAACTGATGTATTGGAGAGGATGTGACTGATGTATCACTATTTCACATGTCGGACAAGAGTTGTGTTCTTCCAAATGCTTTACTAAACAGCTCTTACAGACTTTGCAATCAATTAAAGCAATAATTAAATTATCAAAACATTAAAAGCATGTCATATGCCTTACATGTGTGAAGACATTCGGTGACAGTCGTGGCGTCGATCAGATATCCTCTGCATATCTTACATGTGATGTGAGGGTTCAGTGACTTCAGACGTATTCTTCGCTCCATTTCTTTAATTACTATTTAATTAATTGAATCAATAAATAAATTATAAATATAGTGATAAACAATTGATTCAAATATAAGTAACTCTTTTCTGACTTATGTTTAGTAAATATTTACGTTTAATAACAAAGAAAATAAATAAGAGGTTTACGTACGATATCACAAAATGTTAAATAAAATCGATATAAATCTGTCCAATAATTATGTTCAAGAAGTTATCACTTTTTAGAACCAATTAATGAAAATGTCATCATTTGATGTTATACTGCATCGAAGTATAAATTTGTTAAACCATTGCATTGATATTCAAATATATTTAAACGTAATTTATGTCTTATTTTCTTTTCTATACGACTCAGAAATATTTTCTGCATTTTTTAATTTCCACGTGTTTTTTGTTGCGATTTATTTTAATACTATTTTGAGCTTTTGTTTAGAATTAATCTCAAAAAACGTTAATTTATATGAAGTGTTAAACAATTAATTAATGGTAAGTATCATTTGAATTGATTTTAATAGAGAAACAAAAGAGACATTAATTCAATTATTAAATACTTGTATAATAAGTAGTATTGAAATTGATATTTAAATGAAGTCTTATTATTGATAATAGTCTTCACAACTTGTGGTACTCTATGAACACGCGTCAGGTTATGCCCTGTTTAGGGTCAAAGAGTTCGAAGAGGTGTCGATGTTTGTGCCTCAGGTCGAAAGGGCGACACTCGATGCCATCAAATTTAAGTCATTGGTTCAATTGATAGCCTTTTCTCCGTTCAAATCGGGAACCAATGCATTGGACAACACCAACAGTGTATCTGAGGGTATAGTTCACGAAGACTTACAGGTCTTTCTGGAGACAAACGTTCCGAAGTCTAGCAAGAAGTCGAAAGTGATTGTCGGTGTGTCTGACTCTCGAATCGGTGCCGCCATTCAAGAGCTGTTGGGCTTTAACTGTCAGTACACAGAAGTAGTGCCGGAAATACTGAGAGGAATTCGATTGCATTTTCATAATTTGATTAAAGGCTTAACTTTGCAATCAGTGGCTTCGGCGGAATGCAGTCTTGGGAGGAGTTATTCGCGCGCGAAAGTCAAGTTCAACGTGAATCGCGCCGACAATATGGTCATTCAGAGCATTAGTCTTATCGATCAACTCGACAAAGACATCAATACGTTCGCGATGAGACTCAGGGAATGGTATTCTTATCACTTCCCAGAATTGGTCAAAATAGTGAACGATAACTATCTCTACGCCAAAGTCGCAAAACTTATGAAAAATAGAAAAGAATGCAATGATAGCGATGAAGAACTTGTGGAAAAACTGGAACAAATAGTTATGGACAGCGGTAAAGCTCAGGCTATTGTGAATGCGTCCAAGTCTTCGATGGGAATGGATATATCGGCCATTGATTTGATTAATATCGAAACTTTCACCTCAAAAGTTATTAATTTAGCCGAATATAGGAAGCAGTTAATGGAATATTTGATATCCCGTATGCATAACATCGCTCCAAACTTAGCGACACTAATCGGAGAGACAGTAAACAAACCATTCAAACTATTTATTTTCTCATTTTATTTCATTGTTTTCTCTATTGTTTATGAATAGGTCGGCGCTCGACTCATATCACATGCGGGAAGTCTAATGAATTTGGCTAAATATCCGGCCTCTACTGTCCAGATATTAGGCGCTGAAAAAGCTTTATTTAGAGCTTTGAAAACCAGAGGAAATACACCTAAATATGGGCTAATATTTCACTCGACTTTCATTGGACGCGCCGGAGCTAAAAATAAGGGAAGAATATCCCGATTCCTCGCAAATAAGTGTTCAATCGCTGCTCGCATTGACTGTTTCAACGATTTTCCAACTGATGTGTTCGGCACTAAATTGAAAGAACAAGTTGAAGATCGACTCAAATTTTTTGAAAGCGGAGACATTCCTAAAAAGAATGTGGACGTCATGAAGGAGGCCATCGAAGAAGCAAAAGTTGCCAATGATTTGGTTAATAGTAAGAAGAAGAAGAAGAAAAAGAAGAGGAAGAGAGACGAGGAAAGCAATGACAATGACATCAATGAAACCAATGGAGAATTGGATGAAATCAAAGTCAATGGAGATGTAGAAGAACCAGAAGAGCCTCCCATTAAAAAACAAAAGAAGAAGAAAAAGAAGTCAAAATCAAATGACGAATGATTTGATTGCTTTTGGTTTTCTATTTGATAAACATTTAAAAGATGAATTTTTAACAAATTCATTCATTTCATTATTCTTATTATAAGTTAATAAATAGCACTTTATATGTAATGCTATTTATATTAAATTCAGGACTCAATTGAATTCTAACCGATTATAACATTGTATTCAATTATTGTCTATATTTTGTCAAATAAATAAACTTCTATTCGAATAATACTTTTGTTTAACTTAATCTAAAAAATAATGTCAATCAGTCGTACATTTTGAACATATCTATGAAAGTCTGGCTTAAAAGTTATTATAAATTAATTTTGATAATTGAAATCTGAGTCAAATAATACCTAAACTGACTTAAGTTGGCTCTAATGTGACTCTGAGTCTGAATCTACACTCTATGACAAACACATACAGTATTAATATATTCAGCCGTCGTATTATAAAAACAAATCAAAAGAGACTTTAAATGGTTTTGTTTTGTTATTAAAAGTTTATTAAACTAAAAATTAATTTCAAATAAATGTATAAATAATTGAATGAACAATGAGTTCACTATTAATGGGCAAATGTTTGGGCCCAGCCTTGAGACAAACGGTGCGGGTTTTGGTTCCGAAACTAAAATTAGACTCTTTTCTAAATATGCACTTCAGAGAAAACGAACAAATACTGGCCCACGATCTCAATGAAGAGTGCGGTGCAGGAGATTGGGTTCTCATCAGACAAATGGACCACAGATTGAGTCTTGAAGTCAATCATAAGGTCGAAAAAATTGTATATTCTTCCGGACATATCATCGATCCTTTGAGTGGCAAACAATCGCTCGGATATGAGTTCGTTGAGGACGCGGACAAACAATCACTACTCTTCGGATTAAAGCCAAACACTCAGAGATAATTACATTAATACATGAATTACATGCTATTAAAGGCATTAAACGACTAGTTTTTAAATGCTTTTCAAATAAATTATTCAAATTATTGTTTAAATTAGTGTTTTTGTTAGTATTCATTAAATTCATAATTTATGGCAATTTGTTTACAAAGGTTTACAACTTTTGCGTTCGTCGAGTCATTAAAATAATTCAAATATTTGACGCAATTGTATATTCTCACCATTTTTGGTGGTTTTGGTCGTTATGGTCTTCCCTTACGATCATATGTTTGACTAAAATTTTGTTTTTAAACTTTAAATTAAAATTATTTAAATTGAGTTTAAAACCAAAATTAATATAAAACTTGATTTTATTTAATAATAAGTTTGAGCTGACATTAATCACATTAATCCATAACCTCATAGACAAACATCTATTGAAAGACACACTTTTCAATTGAAAAGACAATAATTATTATAAGCAATAACTTAAGTAACAACAAAGTTAGAAAAGTATTTAAAATAATAAATATTATAATTTAGTTATAGTCAACCGGTTCTTGTTTTTATTTTTAGGACAACACTGACGCACTTCTAAAGTACTTGAATTAGAATAAGATTCTAAAGTAATTTCTTGAGTTTGAGCATTGATTGTTTGCTTAGAGTGTTGTGAGTGTTGGGGAGACTTATATAAAAACCAGGCGAAGAAGAAAAATATAAACGACAATACTTTGAGCAAAATTCCAAGTGATAGTACATTACGACTCATTTGTTTGTTGTTATACATAAGACACGCACCACTCTCTTGATCGCAAGTCTTTTGCCATAATATACAGCTTAAGTCGATGAGCGACCCAAACATGAGTGGGGCAGGAATTGTGCCTAATATGCGAACTCCCATCCATTGGATTCCCAAAGCAAATGACTTCTGACTATCGGCAACACACCTTCAAAATGCAATAAAATGGTAAAAGTAATGTATATTTATATGAAAATACGAATATCTATCGAATAACGAGCTTTATATACCTTAAAGTTGCAGTGAGTGAAGGCATGCTTATTAAAAATGTAAATAACATGCACAGGAATATTAATACCAAAAAGAATGGAAGAAGTTTGCACTCAGACTCGCACTTATTTCTAAATGCTTCGAAAGGCATTGCACTGCCATTCAGTGTCTTCTCATTCAACACTTTCAAGCATTTACAGTCTGAATATGCTTTTGAATTTCCGTATTGATGAACGAGTTGACAGCCAGCATGACATGCACTGTAAAACATTTGATTGTTTAGACCACAAACAGGGTCGTATTGATAGACAGAACACGAACAGTTTGCGTTGCAGTTCGAGTTTATGCTCAAACTGAGTGCATTCTCATTAGGATAAGAATCGGTAACTCCGGCAAAGCTAATGTTCGGACAGGAAATCAAGAACGCCATCGTTAGACCAATTGAAATAATGGCACAAATTATGCAAAATTTGATTATTGCCGCGCACTTTAAATTATATCTTTTGACAATATAACCGCCCAAAAAGGTTCCCCCACCAGCTCCAGGAATCGTAACCACACCAACAATAAACGCTGCAGTGCTCGTCGCTATACTGAATTGCTGTTCAATTATTTTTGGCAAAAATGTTGCCAAAGCGGAGACAAGCATTCCTTTTAAAAGTAAATATTAATATATAATTACTTAATGCCATTTTCAATTCATATAAATCAAACATTTTTAAAGAATATGAGGCATAAGATATTGGAGTTTAGGTAATAAAGTAGAAGTCATTCATGTTAATCGAGAGGTGTTAGTTAGGCGTTGCTTTACATAAGTTGCAAATTATGATTATAGACAACATCTTCTGATCTTTCATCCAATCGACTCCAACATAAGTCAGACTCTCATCAAAATAATCTTTTGACTATTCTGTACAGTAATGACTTATAGATTTGAATAATAAAACAAACCTCTAATTGTAATGATATTCTAGTGCTATAATTATAGTTAAATTATAATATAATTGAAATCATACCCTCTGTAGCGCCCGCAAGATTCAAGAACATGAAAGTGGGATTTGTAAGTAAAATGCGCAATGATTTGGGCAAATCTTTAGCCGTTTGACCGAAGTTTTTGTTGACAACGGCTTCAGTATTTTGATTTTTTGAGTGCGCTTCTGATACCTTTTCAGAACGAATTTTCTTTGTGCCTGTGTTTCAATTGAATTATAAAATTAAGTTTATTTGTCACTAAATCTGACAGAGCATTACCCGGCAATTCTTTAGGAAACGCAGACACAGGTAATGATATGATGAGTGATAAAAGGAAGCCCATTATGAAGACAACATACCAGCCGCCAACCCATACAGGACTGGATCTGTTTTCAAGAATTCAAAATTTATAAAAAAAAAATTATTAATTTTAAAGAAGACATTCTGTTTGTATATAATTGAGAAAATTTTTTAATAACTAATTTACATAATAAGGGTCTTTAGTAGAAGTGGATAGGATTGGGTTTTTTAAAAACTAGATATAAAGATAATTCACATTTATATTCACCTTTTAATATTAAAGTGGATATAATATGAAAATAATTGGTTAATAAATATGATTAAAATAATTGTCTATACAAAAATCCTGCTTTAAAAGTGGATTTTCACTCCAATCTAATATAGTGATGACTTAGTCTAAAATAAGTGAATTAATGGACTTGTGCTAATACCTTAATAAATGACAACTAACCTGTTGAGTCCAATATCATCAGGATTTACATAAAGCCAATCAACATAAAGCCATTTAAGAAACTGTCCGCCCAGTACATAACCTAAACCAGGGCCTAAGACTGACATCGAATAAAAAATCCCTAAAGAGAAGTAATTTTCATGGAATTTATATAAAATAAAGTAAACATCAACTTATATTAAGATATTTGTACTGCATATAAAACAAGTACAAAAATAAAAATATTAAGACTTAAGGATGAATTCAGTTTCTG
Source organism: Nanhermannia comitalis (assembly GCA_034697665.1). Taxonomy (NCBI): domain Eukaryota; kingdom Metazoa; phylum Arthropoda; class Arachnida; order Sarcoptiformes; family Nanhermanniidae; genus Nanhermannia; species Nanhermannia comitalis. The sequence continues at coordinate 8,669 of JAQGAM010000697.1, forward strand.
ATATTTACAAAATACTGAATTCTTTAACCACTGTCTTAACCTTCAGGGCAAAGAGGGTTTCAGATGAGCATTTTCAGAAATTTATTGCATGTCTGATCCTGTCTTTCATACCTGAAGATCATTTTGAACTTGAATTTGTCCAAAACCAAAAGAATATTAAAATCTATTGTTTTGAAATTGTTTATAATAAAGCTCTAAATTAATGAGAAAATGTTCTGAATTTTAGTCCAAAAAGATATAAAATCCTCGCTAAGGCACTGTCTTTAGCGCTTTAAATATCATTTTAGGGTTTAATTGACATATAAATGATTAAAGCATAAGAAAATTGTTTTTCTATGCTTTACTTTGAATTAATTGAATAAATGATTTGCAATTTATGAAGATGTCCATAGACTCGAAAATGCTGAGCATCAGCCTTAGCCTGGGTTCAAAACCCAGAGCCTAAGCCTGGGTTCAAAACCTAGAGCTTGAGCCTCTAATTTTCAAAACGAAAAATTATATATAAAAACTTATCAAAAGTGTTTATTATTGAAAAAACAATACGAAATAGTAACTCAAACACAGTGAAGCAAAACATTAAGTTATGATGAATTTAAGTAAAATTTGTCTAAAGGCTCTTTAGGCTCAACTTTGGTTAGGATGAGCCTAATATTCTAAAATGCTCTTCGTGCTGAGCCTGAAGCCTAGGCTAGCCCTGGCTCTAGCCTGAGCTTATGGACAACATTAGATATTTACCCAAATATAATGAGGATTGCTTTGTAGGCACGCTTTCATCCAAATAAGTACAACCTTAACAATTCATATAAAGACAAATTAAATAAGAATTATTGAATTTGTATCATATAATAATAATCTTACCCAATGTGTAAAGTGGTGTCGCTATAAAAGATTAAACAAACTTTAAGTTTATAAGTATTATAAAATAATTGAAATCTGTCTCTAATTAGAATAATACATAATAATAAGCTAATAAATGCTGAATAAGTGTATGACTTTTAAGTCTGCTAAGAGTTACAGAGTATATAATTTATAAAAACAAAACAAATTTAACTATTTTTATGTAATGTGTAAGAATTTAATGATCGACTCTCACCTCCAACGCCGTGAAGAAATTGACCAAAAAAGAAAACCCATTTATAATTCGATAATTTAGTACCAAAATTGTTTGAACAGTACTGTAAAGTTTCGTTTAAATTATTTCTGCAAATATTCTCGACTTCATCACTAAACTCATAGTTTCCGGCAGTAAAATAAGGTGAAGAGAATACCAGAGCACCTAAACCTACATTTATTATAATTAATTAATTGGTAATAAAAAAATATTAACATTTACTCATTTACTGGCATTCAATAAAAATAAATGTTCGGCAATAAGACAATAATTTGATGGAATTTCTGCTATTAATAATTTCATTGATATTGAATTAATAATTAATACTAAATTAGAGCCAAAACTGAAGGTATTTCAAGACCTTCAAAGTCAAAGCTGTAATCAAATGATCTCTCCTGAGAATGGATAGAATCAGGTGTTGTTTGAAAGAAAAATGAAGACTTTATAAAACAAATAATGAAAACGATGTCAAATTCAAACTTCAATTTGATTAAAAATTATAAAATAATTGACTGATATGTTATCCGACTATAATAGCAAATAATGACAGTTAAGTTCAGTTCTTAGACTAAAGTTATTGGAGTTCAAGAAATCACTTAATTTTGTTTAATAAGAGTTAATAAGAATAATACCCATCACAAGAACTCCAACGCCAATGAAGAGTGGCTTAGATCTGGTGCCACCGAAGTAAGAGACGGGCGCCAAGAACAAAAAGGCGCCGACATCATAGCCGCCGGCTATTAGTCCTGATTCTGTGCTTTTCATTTTGTAGCGCTTTTCTATGGTAGTGATGACAACATTAACACATCCGTTAACTATAAATCCCTGTAGAGCTCCGGCCAAACACAGCCAAAACAATACCCATCGTGTGGATCGGTATTTTTGCAGATAGTTTGGTTTGAATGCAGTCCACCCGCAGCTAATGTCCTCTTCATCTTCGTGTTTGTGGTGATTGTAGTGATTGGTCTCATCTGTGAGTCTGCACAACAGTATGTCGTTGTCGTTCAGTTGGGACACATCTTTGGCTTGTGCGGCATCTGATCCTACCTTTTGGTCAATACTGACAAATGAGTCATTACTTATTGATTGCTTAAAGCCATCGCTCGGCTCAGATGGCATTGTGATTGCCTTCGAGTGCTTGTCTTCGACGGTGACATATGAACAGAAATAAATATAAGTTCAGTAATCAATGCAATGGTCAGACTCTCTATAAATAGACTGAGTTTCAACTTCTTGGAGTTGAACGCTTTCACTGTCATAAAGTAGGGAACGACTGGAACCACAACTGCAGCCCAGTCCTGGACCAGTCCTTCTCTACTCAATGTTTTAATCATAACTTATAGTAAATGCTAAATGAGTTCAGTTTTAATCAAAGTACAGGTAATTATCATAAAAAGTAATTCACTTTTGCTTAACTCTCAATCAATTTTATTAATATATGATTTGTGTTTATAATTGTTTTCTCAGGAATCTTGTTCTTTACCAACTATTTGTTAACACTTCTGTAGAGTTAGACATTAGTTATTATAGTCATGAGTCTGGGCTCTTATTTGTATTTTATTTGAAATCAGTTCTAATCATCTTTTATTACCTTTGAATGTCTTCACTTGTGATTTCACTTTCAGCTTATTTTTAAGTAAATATTTTAAATATTTAATTAATTAATTAAAAATGTCAAATATTTGTGCAAATAAATACACTTTAAGAGTGAGTTTATTTGAATATAAGCC
>JAQGAM010000698.1:0-11504 GCA_034697665.1 Nanhermannia comitalis
GCATTCTTGTTGACAATGACTGCCATCACTGCCAACCAGTGCTTCACGTGTTTCAAGAATTTGATTGATTTTATCCCTAATTTGTTGGGCTCTATGACTGCATTCACTCATTATTTCTTCACTTTTTTCATCTTTTGTTTCAATAAATTTATTAATAATTTCTTCAACAGATCCGTCGTCAGTCATGTCAGACATGTCTTTGATATCATCACTATTTGTGTTGATCTGTGACTCCATTTATGGTAATGTTTGGCAATTATTTGAATTTCAAATATCGATAAATAATAAAACGCGTAATAAATAAAAAGTGAAAATCAGTCGAAAAATAAGTTTTCATAAGAATCAGATTCAATGCAAATATTAAACAAAATCTAATGAACTCTTAAAATATATGATTTAAATATAATTTTGTTTTAAATACAATGCTTTGTATACAAAAATATCTTCAAATTCTTTCGCTTATGAGTTGAGAAGTTTTTCACAAATATATTACGACTTATAGAGCACTCACTTATAGAGCCCTTAAAAGTATTTAAACCTTTAAAACCCTATTCTATGAAATCTTTGGTTAACTTTATTTAAAAAGTTATGAAATTTTATTTTTCTGTTTAATAAACAAACAATTTATAAATTCTATTGAATGTGACATAAATTGTAGAAAATTTATCAGTTGTTTGTGTTTATAATGATATCGAATGAATAGACTTTTCGATACCATTTTCGTATGTTTTAGAGATTATTTAAATACTTATTCAATAATTCCTAAGAATTATCTTTAAATAAATAAATTTAATGATAATGTTATAGAAGTTTTCATGATTTGTGGGAAAAGAGTCGATAAGATTATCAAAAGTTTAAAGTGTTTGAAGTCATTAATAATATTACAAAAAACACTTTTTGTTTATTATGACTTTTAAAAGTTTACTTTCTTTTGATATCAGTAAAAGTGATCAAATATTTAAATTATTAAATAAAGCTTTCATTCTATTGAAAAACTATAAGAACTTTAAAAGAATAAAAAACTTTTTAAACCAGAGTTACTATTAATTTGAGCTCAATTTTCATAAACTTTTTCCAATTTCCTAAAAATAGAAGTTGTAATGAGTTTTGAAAAAAGTTTTTTTTGTTTAAAAATTAATGCGTAAAGTAATTAATGATTTTTTTTCTCTGAAAACACAGTTTTCATATATGTTTGAATAGAAACATAGTGTTTGTACTAAAGTGTGAATAATTTTAAGAATCGGTAACTGTTGGAGAGTTTTCTCAGTTGTAACAAAACAAAGACTGAACGCATGCGTTATTAAATGCATATTAAGTATCACTGGCTTTACATCAGATTGAGATCACTTTCTCTTTCAATATGAACCTTAAGAACTAATTTCTAAGCGCATAACAAACTCTTGGGAATGGGTTCTTATGTGACGAAATGCAATCTTTGCAAAAGTGTTCAAATCAGTCCTTCGGCAGCGATCCAAACAAAAAGGTTTCCAAAAAAGCAATTTATTATAGCTTTCTATACATAACTAATCATATTTTCTTCATTCACGTAACGCATATGTAGTACCGAAAAGCCAACTATAAAGCTATTATTACTAGGACTGGACAATGCGGGGAAGACTACCATTGCGCTGCACTTAACCGGAGGTTTAAAACTTACTAATCTATAGAAAAGTGAAAAGTTTTAATTATTTTTGAATAATTAGATTCATTGGAAGACTTGATACCAACGATTGGCTTTTCCAACATAGAACTGCCAAAATTCTATAATTTCCGAGTTGTCATGTATGACTTGGGCGGCGGACCAAGAATTAGAGCCATTTGGAAGAATTACTTCGCTTTAATACATGGAATCATTTTCGTTGTCGATTCGGCTGATATTAACAAACTTCTAGAGGTTAAGGATGTCTTAGAGGAAGTGGTTTCTAATGATAAAATAGCTGGAAAACCTATTTTATTGTTTGTTTATTTAAAATTTTTAATGTTCTTAATAATAAAGTTTAATCAAACTTTTTTTCACAGATTGATTAATAAACAAGATATTGAGGGAGCGCTCGACGAACTCGAAATCTGTAAATATATAAATGTGGAGCCGCTTATCACTAAATTCAAATGCCTCACTAAAATCGTAAGTTTTTTTAATCAATTTAATGTAAACTCTAATCGACTAAAAATTGTTTAACTATTCTTTTATCAAATTTTCAGCACATTTTTTCTAAGCCTAAAAGTAAAAAGTTATTTAAGTCTTTTCTATTGAAAAAATTGTGATTTTAGATTTGGTTTTATCTAATTTCCGATATTTTTGGATAATTATAATTCTCAATAAACTGATGAATGACTTTCTTTTTATACGATTTCATAGGAATCTTGTTCTGCAATTACAAGGCCAGAAAAAGGCCCGAAAATAGATCCCGCAATAGATAATGGATATCAATGGCTAATGAGTAACATTAAGAATAATTGGATTCATTTGAATAATCGCGTGGAAACTGATTCTAATGAACAATATTCTAATGAGAAAAAATCTTTAGAAGAAAGAATTAAACGGTTTCGAGAAACTAATTCTGAAACTGCTGATAATGATGAAGATTTAGATCTAAAATCATTCAATAAAGACTCGGATCCATTCAAACCTATCAGAGAAGTTGTAAAAGACATTAAAAAGATGAATAATTTAAAAACTATCACAGAAGTAATGAAAAATGATTACAATGAAATCCGAAGAGATTCATATATTGATCGGTCTAATGGTGGTTATGAAACAATTACTAACTTAGGATCAGAGGATTGTTTGACATCTGATTACAGTACCACTTCTTTGTCTCAGAATGAAATCAATGAAACGATAGGCAATCGATCGGAACATTCCATCGTTGAAAGTATTCCGTCACCGAACAAATCATTTTCTCCATCAAAACCTCCATCAGGTGTTAGTATAGTTGAAATTCATCATAACAGCCATCAAGACATTGAAGATGAGATCATTGTATCGCAAGGTATTAAAGGTATTAATGAGATGTTTTATGAGTTATATTCGTCTAATCTAAATGTTTGTTCTTTAGATGTGAACAATTCTGAGTCATTTAGTGTAACATCGCCTCAAAGTAGTGAAAAGTCTATAACATCTAATCGATCACATAAAAGGCCAAAAAGAAAAATGAAAGTTATCAGAAATAGTAAAGTATCGCCAGTTTTGAGTAAAAGCAGCTGAAAAAAGAATAATTTGTTTTTTAAAAGAATTTTTCAAAGTTAATCAACTTTTTTGACATTGAAATTAAGCTAAACTTCTTATATTTCTAATAAACTTGTTCTGAACTATTAATTTTAGTCTCATTTTAAGCTAATAATAGCATAAAAACTATAAGCTATAGTCATTCAATACAAGCGCACAATCGTATAATAAGTTATATAAAATGTCAAATTGTGTTATTTAATACTTTATATGTTTGGAGAGAAAGTCTAATTTGTATTGTACTGGTATTGTATATCTTCAAATTCGAAGTCAGACAAAGTTTAGTTATGTATACTGTACTCAAATATCAATACAAGTTTAGTGTTGTGTGTATTTGAGTGCAGAACACAGCGATTGCTATCCAATGAAACAAGTTTTGCATTGAAACGTCATTTCAATTCACCCACCGCTCAACAAGTTGGTCCGTCTCCCTAAACTTGATGGCTAGAAGTGGATCCTCATTGATGTCCTTCAATTCGTTCGTACCATTACATGAGTGCGGACTAACTTCAAAATTATGAACCGCTTTGTGAAATACTTTTGAAAAAGAGTTCCTATTATCAAACTGATGATCAAACTTATATGTCTATAGAAATGTTACAATTGAGTAACTATTACTATGAAACCATTATTAGCTAATAATAAACTTAAAGTGACTTTTTTACTCCTTTGGTTTCTCTTTCTATATCAAGTACTGTCATATGAAGTGATAGAAAAATGCGAAGAAGGATGTCATAGTCAAGTGGTAATAATTTTTCATTATTATTCAATTGATTGTTTAAGTTTTTATTCTTATATATAAGTATATATAGAATTTCGATGATTTCCATTAACTCTCATATGATTGATACATAATTTTTAATCAAAAATATTCAACTAAATGTACCTTAAAATAGGCTTAAGATTTTTTATTGATGAACAAACATTAATGATTAGGGTCTAAAGTGCTTATACAGAGTATTAGTTGTGAAGTAGAAGCAAAGTTTTGATTAGAATATCATTTGAATCATGTGCTTCTCAGCTAAAAAGGGGACATAACTTGAAAATATTTATTTAATAACTTTCTTTTGATTATTTTCTTCACTAACCTCAATAGTTTGCATAACTTTAAAGTTGAATTCAATATTTTGTTGACTCGGGTTGTTTTCAAAATGTTATGAAAAGCTAGTCATGTGTCTGTTTATGAAATAAATCGTGCAAATTATGCATACAATCATTGTAATGCTTTCTGACACGTTCCTCAACATTTATAGTGTGATAATCATACTTCACATTTTACACATATTTAGTCCCTATTCAATGCTCTTGACCTTAACTGATATAAGGGATGATTAATTGAAAACATAATTTGATCTTAAATTAAATTAATGTCTAACTCATAATAACAATATATTGTTCATTCTTTTTTGTTAAGCTTAAGTTGAGTATATGTTATACTATAACGTTAATGCAATAATTGCATTACTGTCTGTTGTTAATGCAGTATTCAATGAATAAGTCTTGTAGAGTATTATTTTTTAGAATGAGTTATAAATTTAAAAATTATGAGAAGTTTATTCATAATGCACAATCATTTATCACTGTTAGAAAAGTTAATATAAAAAGTTTGCTCATAATTTAGAAATGAAATTCAATACATGTATAGTAAAGAATATATAGTATGTTAAGTAAGTTTTGGGAGATTTAAAATTTGAATCCTAGCATTTTTATTAATAATTTGCTGCTTCTTTTGATTCGCAACTTTTCTTACTTTAACCCTTAAATAACACGTAAAAGAAATTATTTTAAAGCTTAAGACTATCGATAACTCTTTCAAAAGGCACAAAAGTTTTTTTAATTGTTGTCAAAGAAAGTTTTTGCTCAAAAGCAAACATCAGCTCAAGATTTATAATCATTGTAACAAAAATAAAAAATTTTGATTAATAATCAGTATAAAGATATAATGTATTAAAAAAGAGATCATAAAGTTTTCTAATCTGTATTTAAATTTTAACACATATAAAAAAATTTCTTCTTTATCTTTTAATGACATATTAGTTGTTAATTTGTGTTAAAAAATGGAAAGTAATTAGAATTTCAAATCCTACTGAACTGAGTTAACACATTATAAGTTATTTATTTATTTCATTAACTTATTATAATTTATCAATTAAACAAATATTGACAGATAGGAATATTTTGGTGCGAGAGTTATTAAAAACTAACATAAATTCCTATTCACTAAAGTATTTTACTACAAAAACTTTCAAAAATAACATTAGATTTCAATTAAATCTAGAGAATAGACTATTTTAAAAAGTCTGAAACAAAAAGTGCTCAACAGATAATATTTAATTATACTCTGACAGAAAGAAAAGTATATCAAAATAGTTTCAATTAAAACTGCTTAATAAGTAATCTTGCATTTGATGCAATGCATGTCTAATATACAGTATATAATAGTAACGTATGAAATATAAAATAATATAAAACTTAAGCCACATTCAAGCTACGGATGGCTAATTTTGGCTAAAAAAGTGCACAACCTCCACAACCTCAAAACTAAGTAAACGCATGAACGCCTGGGAAAATCAGTGTTCGGTATAATACACAATCTCTCTTTAGTTTTGGACGACCGGTGCGTTGCTTTTAAATTGTTTACTAGAATGCGGTTTTTGTTTAGCAAAAAGGATGACAGGATTTTGTCCTGAGTTTCTATATGGAAATTGAGCTCAAATACTAACCATTTGGGTTAAACTTTTCAATCGACATCTACTCGACTAATATTCTTAAAACAAGAGACAGATGTATCGCAAATCCGCTGTAAACTTTTTTTTTTAAAAAAAACATTCACTGCTTAATCTCCTGATCTCGTTGACTCTCTCACTGGTCAGCATTTTGTTACAAAGAGGTCTAGAATTTATAGAACAAAAAATGCTCATTACATCTGCTTTATTTAGCAAAACAACTTTTTTTTCAGTGTAATGTACTGAACATATATATCATTAAGTTTAAACTAAGGGCAAGTCTGCCTTTTGTTTCATTAAGTTCGCCCTCTGTTCTATTTTATATATATGTGAATCTTTGGCGTTTCTCGTTTTCTTTTCTCAGTTTACTCGGAATCACACATTCAAACATTGATAGGACTCTCACCTAACGGAAGTATGCTTTTTGCGGAGGAAGCGATCGCACTCGCAGCACAACTTTTAACGTGTAATTCAGCGCTTATTATCCTCAATAAGTTATAGTATGTTAGTAGTACTGTTGACTGTAGTAAAACTTGGTTCAGTTACTATTCTGATTCCCCCACAATCTTTGCCGTTTGAGGCCTCTCAGCCTCTTTTTAGGAATAATTTTTACCTATTTTGTGCCGACCACCTGTTACTGCCGGTCGCACAGCACTAAAATCTCTGCTTCAACACTGCTTTATGTGCTGACTCTCCGATAAAGATAAGCCTAATTTAAAAACAGTATAATTTTTTTCGATTTAGTGTAATGGGGAATGAGTTGAACTTTTATTTCTATACCGGAATTTGTCATTAGAGAGTAAAGCACTTACTTTGCATTTTCTCATTTATCACTTAATAACAGCATTTCAAGAACAATAACTTAAATTTAAACAATACTATAAAGAACTTTATTTCGTATAAAAAACAATTTGAGCGCAGATTACATCAAATTAGAGGTTATTTGACTTTGAATTTAAAAATTTTTTCCTTAACTTTAGTGGTGTTTTATTGCGACAAAAAAAAGTATAGGAGAAGACAATACTGAAACCTAAATGTCTAACTCTGGTCCGTGAGAGACTTATTTGCTCACATTAATTATTTTTGTGCAAAATGAGTCCGTTTTTGTAATGACTGCGCTCTGCTTTTCTTTGATTTTTTTGATAATCGTCTTCTTCCGCTGAATCGCTGAAGAAGTTTCTTTTCATGGACTCCTTGACTGACCATGCATTCTATGATTCTATATAAAAGCCAATTCTCTCCCCCCTCACAACCTTATATTGTCGTCTATTTTCTCCCTGAAGAATATTTTGAAAATCTAGATATCTTACAATATGCTGTACTTTCTTTGTCGTTAAGCAAAATAATAGTTTCCTTTCTCTCATATGTTGAAGACTTGGTGCCAACCAGGTGTTGAAGTATGCCGTACTGCAGGTTATACCTGTGCCTAAACTATTCTTCTACTAGAATATACTGTAGAAGTATTTGGTTTTCATTCATAAAACATAGTCCAGTCACTCATTCATGTATTCACTTTGCAATCTGTTCTACTTTAAAATAGACTCATTTCTCAGAACTTGCCATAACTTTTATCCGCTTCTGACAGCACAACTCCATAACCCAGACCTGAATTTAACTAAATTATTGAATCGAAAAAAGGGTAATTCATCAAAATTTGTTTAATCAGGATGTGTAAAGTGAGAAATACTTATTTATTTAAATAATTATGTTATAAATGATTTTTAGAGTTTCGTTTCAATTCAAATCTTTCAAATTGATTAACTGTACGATATTTTGATTAAATTGCGACACAATCTTTTGAAACTTTAATTGTAATACAATGCCATTTTGGTTATGTTTGATTTATAGGTGATCTCTAACTCAGGAAATTGAACATTATTCCAATTTTCGAAACTATTGTTAACTTTTATTGTAAATCTGCGAAAATATACGGCTTTTTCCTCTTTAATCATAATGATTTCTTATGCAGCTTCACATTAAATTTCATTAGAATACTAATTAAATTGATTGGAAATTAAGTTTTGTGCAGTGCATAAAAGTTTTTTGTCTCGAACCCTGATTTTATGGCTCATTTGGAATATTCATTTTTTCGAAGAATATTGAATTTCATCTGTTTGTTGATTAATTAATCTAATATTGGAAACAGTTTACCATTAGATACTATTACGTTTGGTGTTCTGTTTAACATTTGGGCACTCGATATGACCTTTTGCAGTGTTGTGTCAGGCATTGACTTTATTTACGCGAACATAAAATAAACCAACTCTTAAATGAGTTTAAACGCATAGGTTTACAGAACAGAAGACTGGCCTGTAATTTGAGAGAAAAATTGCTTATATAATTAGGAAAATTTTAGAACGTTTCATAATTCAAAGCTTATATTTGTTTTTAAAAATGTGGAATTAGTAATAAATAGTTTTACCAAATTTCATAACCGGAATTTATTATTAGTCTAGTCTCACAAGTTTTTTGTTATTATTCAATTCATTATATTGGAGTAAATTGCGTGCGTCAGCAACTTTTCAATAAGAATGCCAATTATTCAACTATCTGTATATATAAATATAAAAACACTCGGTTCACAATTGTATTAATCAATTTTCTCTTAGACTTTTGAATTTTTTACGACTTCATTGGAATAACAGATAAAACTCGAGTTAATTTTAGAGAGTTGTTAAACCACTTGAAGTTAAATGAAGTAAATCAAAAGTCAAAAAAGGGGAGTGATCTGGAATTTGTACTCTACTGTAACGGCAAACATGCATTTAAATTAGTTTGTGGGTGAGGCATATAATTGAGAAAAGGTCATCAAGCGCTTGCTGATCCGCTGACAAAAGCCATGTATTTTGAAAAGACTGGCATTTCTTCTGTTCATTTGCCTCTAGTATTAAATTACTAAATTATTAAAGTTATTTCTGATCGATTGAGGTAATTAAAAAAATCTAACTCTTACCAAATTTAACGGGTTCTCTAAATTTTATGCGTCGTTTTATCATTCAATTTATTTGAGCTTTAAGATTTAAATCAAAGCTAATCTGTAAAACTTATATAAACTAAACATTTGAGCTGAAACTGATGTTTAGAATTTGAGAAAAATATCACTTATCGGACAGATTTCCACAAATTTCTTCAAATTTCTATTGACCGGCTGTAACCCTTCTTTCGAAACTAGCGATAATTCATGGTTAAAGACAAGTTACAGCATTCCCTGTTTTGAAAGATGAACAGTACGGCTGTCTTTGTAATCTGAGTCGGCGGCAGGCGATCGATTGCATTTACATGAATCTAAGCCTATGCACAAAGCGTTACAATGAATCCCTGATGACCTAAAGCTTACAACACATGATAGGTTTATCAGCTTTTATGCAAATGATTTAAATGCTTAAAGACGTGTGATTTGTAAATATAAAATTAAATTCTTTCATAACTCAATATTTTAATGAGATTAAGAATAGCAGACAAATAATAAGTCACACCTACGTTGATAACCATTTATTTATTTTTCAAGTCTAGCTATGTTTAAAATAATAGTTTTTTGGAGATCTTAAACGTGTTTTCATATTTCTTTCTGCAAACAATAACACCAATAATGTGTTTATTATTTATATATTCATTTTTAAACTCAATGGTCTAAAGTGTGTCACTTTATAAATAAGTCAATACTATTTACAATTTGACTATATTTACATAATTACCAACATTAGGGATCTCTTTGTTAGAGATGATTGATCAGTAGGCTATCTATTAAAAGATCTTAATATAAGGGTTATTGAGGTATCGCTTAGTTTTGTTCGTCAGAGACTGATTCTAAGAATAATAGTTTGCTAATTGAAAACTTTGAAATTATCTCTTTGTCAGAAATAAACCATATATCAAGATTAATGTAGCTTTCAATATATTTTTTAAGTTTGTTCGGTGAATGCCTTAAACAAATGAGACACCAATTGTTCTTTATTTGTTTAAATTCAATGACTTGTATAATCAATTTAGTTATACTGTATAGGTATTAAGTTTTTAATTACTATGAACCATAAAACAATGCATAAAATTTAAAGATTATATTTCACATAAAAACAATTCAATTATTTAAAACATTTTCATATTAAAAAATAAAATTTCTAAAGTCAAGAATGCAATAGATTTTTTAAATTTTTTCCTACTATTAAAGTAATTATTTCAAATCAACTTTATGTATAACTTTAATTAGAGCGAAAAGATTTAATTTCTGGAGATATTAATTTAAAGTCTGTCGATGTTTTAAGTGATCTGCCAAATGGTAAAAATAGTTTAATTAGAAATGTTTGTGTTATATTTCGTTTTGTTTATTTAAAGTTAATTCAATCTAAACTCGAGACTGACCCTTAAAATAAAAAATTAGGGGCAATATTGTAACAGGATATACAGTATAGTACACATGACCAAATGTATACTTTAAAGCTTAATCTTTCAAAATTATATTCTTATAATTATATGTTTTACTTTATAAGGGTTTTCAAAATTTAAATAATGAATTAAAGTTAACTTTTTTTCTTTCATTTAATAGAATCTCGAAGAAAATGTATTCGACATCGCATGTAATGACAGCTGCAAATTACAATATGTAAGTTCAATAGATTTAATTATACTGTTTATTTAGTAATTCAATGCTGTTATTATTTTAGTTGTTTTTGCGAATTAAAACAATTTACTATTTTATTCTGAATTGCTCTCATGTGCTATGCATGTGAAGAAATGTTGATGTACTATATTATTGTACTTTATTTAAGTTCATTTAGATTTTTTGGAATTAAGAGAAGTCCTTGACTTATGAATAGAGAGCTTGAAGTGATAATCCAAACACAACATGAAAGAGATGTTGTATCACTTCTAGTATTCAATGTACCGAAGAGTGAGAATACGAACTCTGTGTCGTATATATTGCTAGTATTGAGGAGTGAGTTATATAAAGCTATCAGTTAATGAGGAAGTTGAACATTAAGACTAACATGAAATAACATTAATTTAAATGCTAGAAGTGATGCTCCATTTGGTTGGCATGCATTAAAATACAAATATATTCATTCTTTTGTTAGCCATAAAAAATGTTTCGACAGAAATAGTGATTCACATATTAATTGTTTATAATGTTTGTAACTGACATCATGTTTTTAATTTAATTTTCTAAGAGTGTTCTGTTTGAAATCAAATTTGTTGCTTTTATAAAAGCAGATAACTTCTAATCAATTGAGGCCTATATATAGTTCAGACACATTTTTGCTAAAGTTAAATGACATTTGACATCTCAATGTCAATCTGAGAAATATTTGCTCATAAATGTATCAAAAATTCCTGAAGACCTCCACTGTTGGAGACGAGAGATAGAAAAGAACTTGTGCTTACTTTTAATAGAAAAACTATGCATCACTTTATAACATATCTGATCCTTACTTATAAAATGATTGCACTTAAGAGTGATAGTCAATTGATTAAATATTAAAACATTCCACTCCTACAACATCCTTCAAAACGAATTTCTTTCATTAACTATTTTTTGGGAGTCTAGTCAGTCA
>JAQGAM010000699.1:0-11503 GCA_034697665.1 Nanhermannia comitalis
TACCCCAAGTGATCTTTAAACACCCCCCCCCACCAAGTATTTTTGATACAAAATATATACTTTTCATGTTTAGTCAGTACTAATATCAATGTTTTTACATTATATTTTTAAATTTATAAAAAAAACTGACATTTATTAGCATAATTACTTGAAAAAACTTAAAATTATAGTGTTTTAAAATGTCAAATAATGCGTTAGATTCATCCTATCATAACTTATGATTATAATTATAATTAAATTTTAAGTGATTTTTATTCATAAACAATTTTTACTCGAAATATATTAGTTCTTTTGGAAAATTTTATTTTAAAATATTTTGACGGAAAAAGCAAATCTTCGAAAATATTGTCATTCAAAATCGATGAGTTTACTCCCCCCCCCTTGAACTTTCAAAATTACCAGAATCACCCCCTCCCTGGAGCTTCATAATTTTGGATACCTTGTTTAAGTCTGGTCTGTATATTACAAATTTGAAACTTATGATTTATAAGACAATAAACTTGTTGAATAAAATTAATTTGATTCCAAAGCAAAATAATTTATGATTAAAAACATTATAATTTCTGAAAATGGATCCCAAACAAAATCAAAATGAGAAATACAGAATATTATTGTTAATAAAAAAATATGTTTCTAATTAGGTTTTGTATTAATCTAACGATCGAAAATTTGATATATGTATGACTCCTTTAATTGTAAAAAGTTAACTGATATACTGAGTATTACAATGTTTTGAAAGAAGTTATTTTTAGCTTTGATAGATTTCATTCATATACTCTGTACAGTACAATAACTTTGTGAATTCAAGCCATTCACTTAAATTGTTTGAATTTGTTTAAGTTGATAACTAATGATAAAAAATTTTCAATTATTGGTCATAACATTGATTAAACTTTTAGGTATATTAGAAAAATCCAATGCCTTGAGTTTAATACACGAAAGATATCAAAATGATTTATTTCAATGTTTATAACAGTTAACTTAATTCAAAATATTTTATTTTTTAGCCTATATTATGTTTGTTATACAATTGAATAGTCATTAGTGAGTATCGCATAATGAAATTATTGCGTGTTTTATTTTATTTTTTTAATTAATCGAATAAAATTCGATATATTCTTAAAAATTAATGAGTACTTAAAATTATTTTGGGCCTTATTTCTGCTATTCTTTCTATTAAAATTAAATTTTCATATGATTTAATTGGGTTGAAAAAAATCTGTTCTATATATCTAAAAATTTACTGAAGTATATTTATGACACAAAAAATTGATTTTTTAAGATAGTCACTGAATTATTTTTTAAAAAGCCTTTCTTTGTAAACAATTTATTGCTAAAATGTTTATTTTCTGATTCTTATAATAAAAAAATTAATGCTCATAACACAGTAATCAATAAATTAAATTTTTAGTACTATATCAATTTAAGCAATGTATGCAATGTTTGACTATTGTTAAATGTTTAGATTGTTTTTTAAGCTTTTAATCAATAACTCAATAAAATTATACACTATTTCTTTGTCTCTTTTGGTAGAAAAGTATTAAAATTGTTATTTAAGTCAATTAATTATGAAAATATTGCCCATTATGGCGATATTTTTTATTTAACTCGATTACATAACATAACTCTAACGCATTTACTTTAATTAAAATAATTAAAAATGTATAAATAGGTTAATATAAGTAAAAGCGACTGGACGCTGTTTTTATAAATTACTGTATGTTATGAAAAAATAGATTTATATCGAATGAAAACTCAATTTTGTTTTGATTAAGCAGATGTTAATTTCAAAATATAAGTTGCAAACCTTCAAAATAGAGCGGACTCATTAGAAAGAATAACTGACTTTAGGAGAGAAAGGGCTCGATTCCTAACAACTCGATTACCTGTAATGTTTGCCATTCTCTAAAGGCTACTTAAAACTGGTGCTCAAAACATTTATAAAATTGAGAGACTGTTCTCATTTGTAGTTAAATTACAAGTATATTTTGAAGTGAAAAACTCAGTTAATATAGTGAAACAAAAACAAACCTCATATATAAATAGCGAATGTATTGCAGAAACTTATTGCATGCTTTATTTATACTGTCACTATTACTATTGACAATATAATTATTTAATGTTAGTTAAGAACAAATATGGTTGTATTTCGAAAGAACTGTACAGTATTGAACATTAATAACACGAATAACATTAGTATTAGAGATACAAAAACAATTTAAATTAAAGTAAATTAACAGATAATATGACTCTATAAGAAAACTACCGAAAGAATCATTGAATTACAAGTTTGTATTAATCAATTAGTTATGTTAGTGTTTAAATGTACGTGCATTTAACCAATGATATAAAATCTGGTTGTTCAGTGCCTTCTATTTAAGTAACATATAGTTAAAAGTGAAAGATTTCCTAAATAAGTGCACTCGTGTTTATTGGCTATGATAAATCCTGAATATAAATTTATTATATAATTCAATGAAGTGCATTGAATGTATCAAATAATCACGTCTCATGAAACGTGCGAGTGTAACATGAATCATACCGATCGTATGCAATTTGTTTAAGGAGGTCACCAATAATTGCATTTCTATTTGTTTTGAGTCAATTTTTACTTAATATTATTTAAATTAACCTTTTTTTGAATCATTTTTCAAAAGTGCTATAATATTGCACTCCATTTGACTGAAATGAGTATTTCTCTAATTCTTGAGATATAATTGAGAAGATGTCTGATTTGCAAATCCGAAAACATTTCAATCAAATTAAAAACTACTAAGCTTGCAATCATTTTTTGCAATGTTTTCACTTGAAAAGTACTCGCGAGTTAGCACTAACCTAGTATTAAGAGTATTAGTACTCAAAATTCAGATGTAATACGAATTATCTGATTGAATAACATTAGGGAAACCAAAATAACATAAAAAAGTTGAGCAGTTTTGTGGCTTCAGAGAGCATAAGGTGCTGAGACAGTCCCAAAGGCTAATTATTAGCATATAGTATATGCCATATACTAATGGTTAAAGTAAAATCGATATTTGTGTGTTTGGACAAATTGGAGGTGTGACACCACACACAGACTTGACTATGTGATGGTTCGCATAACTTAGAACAATACATTTATACTAATATAACAATAGTGAGTATTGTGAGCGCACACGTGACGAGATTGCTTTATTAACGTAAAAACTACAACTCAATTACCACACAATAATGATTATTACAAATTTCGATGAAGTTAAGTCTCTAAATTACTGAATAGCTTTAGGTTATGCTCATTAGATGAATATACGAATAGCTCTAATGATTAGTGAGGGTCACTCTCAACGGCCAAATTGCTCGAATATTTGGTTTTGTTAGAATACGTCAAACTTACTCTTTTTTTTAATTATAGACATATCTCTATAATGGCTGTAATTATCATTGATTAATAAAACTTCAAATTATGTACTTTACGTCTTTTTGAGTTCTGATTAAAATTTAAAAGTTATGCACTACTGTTCTGATAGGAAATAAAGTAAAGCAAAAATCTGAAAGTCAAATGAGCTCGAATTTGAAAATATTCAAACAAATTTGAGGCATTCTTGTGTTTAAAATCCGTCTTCAATGTAAATTTATCACAAACTTTGATTCATTCAATTTCTTTGCATTTATTTAAAATTTACAGTTTATTCGACGTTATAAAAGTCTGTTTTGCATAAATACTAGTATAATGCATAATACTATACGCATAATACTAGTATACGCAAATTTGTAAATCTACTCCTCTTTTTTCTGTATATCTCTTTTTAAGCTTATTCTTTTATTATTATAGATGACTACTTATTTGGAGACGAAGAAACTCCTGAGTTTGCAGATAAGATACCAAACATAACTGTTCCTATAGGTAGAGATTCTAAGCTGCCGTGCATTGTGAATAACTTGGGTTCATATCGTGTAAGGATTTGAAGCAAAATATAAATAATAAAATAGGTTATACTGGTATTCAGTTTTTGTTATTATATTTGTACTTGAATTGTCTGTTAGGCCGCATGGCTTAGAGTCGAAGAGAAAGATATCCTAACAATACATCATCATATAATTACACGCAACTATCGAATTAGTTTATTAGATAATCACAACGACAATCGAAACTTTATTCTAGTTATTAAGAATGTCCAGGAATCTGATCGCGGAGGGTATTGTCTTATTTAAAATAAGAATAAGTCATCACTTTTAACTGTTTCATTCATTCAGATATATGTGTCAGATAAATACTGTTCCTATGAAGAGTCAGGTCGGATATTTGGATGTTGTGGTGCCGCCCGATATCATTGTAGAAGAAAGCAGTTCAGATGTCATCGTAAATGAAGGCTCTAATGTTACGCTCAAATGTCGAGCCAGAGGTCACCCTCAGCCAGAAATACAAGTAATTTTTAATTTAAATTAAATTTGCAAAAGGTTTGCATTAGTTTTACTTTTTTACGTTGGGTTAAAGTGGCGGAGAGAAGATGGGGAACGTATTCCTCTCGGAGACTGGCAGGGACGCAAAAATACAGGTTAAATGTTTAGAAGATATTATGCGCTAAAATTCACTTTTAATTGCAGTTTAATTGCAAACAAATTAGTAATTGAAAAATGCTTACAAAGTAACTTTTTGTTAATAGAATTATGGTATTCATAATTTCCCAATTCTCTCATCGTTTGCATAAAATTTTAATGTTTTCATCTTTTCTCTAAAGCAAATAAAACTGAAGGCGAAAATTTAAATATAACTCGAGTGACGAGGTATTAGTTTATTTAAAATTTTTAGATTTTTTTTAATCTAACTCTTCTTATTTATAATGATTAACATTTATCAAGAGTGCATTCTGGAGCCTGGCTTTGCATTGCCTCTAATGGTAAATGTTTTCAAATCTGATATTTATTTGAATTTACGACTTTGATAATGATTCACAAGAATCACTGTAAAAGAGAAATGAATTAAAAAATAATTTGCTTCAAATGCTGAAATCCTGTTCTATACATTATATAATCTAAACATGAAATTATACACTTTATATTAAGCTGTGATTTATTATCACAGATCGATTTTCTCTTATCAGCTATTCTTGTATTAATAATTAGAATTGCAGTATCTTTAGCTGTACTCTAATATTTTATTTCTTCCGTCCTATGCTTTTTTTAGCTTCAATAGTATTCAACTTTAGCATTAAATATTAATTTTCAATTGAAATCAATAGGTGTTATGCCATCAGTGAGTAGAAGAATATTACTACATGTTCAGTGTGAGTATATTCTAATTAAATAAATGCAATAAAGTAACAATTCTTAATTTAAAATCAATTATAAAATATATAATCAATAATTGCATGCGCAAACAATTTAACTCAAATATTGTGCATTTGCTTGTTATGCAACTTTTTATGAGTAATTGTCAGAAAAGTCATGAAATTAAATTAAATGCTACATCAGATGATAATCAAATTAACTTAAGCAAACATTTTAAACAAAGCTTCAGCTATATTTCAATTTAGCTGATAGACAGACATTGAACTAAAAGCACACATAAAACTCAAATGCAGTATTACTACAGTATTAGACAATTTAGTTATCGAAACATAATTAAATGTCATTAAATACTAGAAAAACTAAAGATAAGCACAAAATTTAATTAATAGTCAGTTAGTTTTACGAATAAATTTAATTGATTTATAACAGTTGCACCACAAATATGGTTACCGAGTCAAACAGTTGGGTGAGTATGCTCTCTATCTATTGAATAATTTGAGCTCTCAAACAAAGTAATAAAGTTAAAATAAAGCACCAATTTAGTGCCCCTTTAGGCAAAAATGTCTCATTGGACTGTCATATCGAAGCGTTTCCACAACCAGTTAACTATTGGCTAAATGATAGCATTGCTATCTTTGCCACTAATGATAAATATGAAATCAGTATCAAAGAGAAAGGCTATAAAAGACACTTAAGACTAACCATTCTTCAATTACAAGAGAAAGATTTGGGAAATTATCATTGCTTTGCCAAAAATCCATTGGGCGAACAAAAAAGCACAATAAAACTATATGGTCAGTAACTTTTTATAAACATTGCTGCAACTGCTCTCTTATTTACCATTTAATAAGAATTTCTTTTTTCAAATCGATCAGCCATCGAGATTAATGAGCTTTCAATTAAGGAAAGCCTCACTAATAAAAGACAGAGTTTTGATAGAAATAGTCGCAAAAATATAATCATTTTCGACAAAGACATTTCATTGAAAAACAACAACTATTATGGAAGACAACTGAACAGTTCATTTGAAGAAAGCATTTCTAATTTATCTTTAAATAAGTCGTTATTGTGTTACAAATATTTTGCAACCTTAGTATTTATTCGCTTATATTTATTAGTATTTGAGGTTAACATAACCTAATTTAAACTTTTGTTCTCTCCATTCGTTTCCATATAATTCCTTAAAACTACAGAATAATTGTGATTTTAAACTGTTTTAAGTGCAAAAAGAAAAACAAGTGAAATGAATTACAAGTACACATTCTCTTTGCTTAATTGCTTAAGAAAAACAACTAATATAATAAATTCTTGAAGCGAACTGTACTTTACGTGAATACTTGGTTTCTATCAGAATAATAATTATAAAACTTTAATATGAACTGGATTTGGAACCGCTTATAATAAGCTTAAGAATGTAAATTCATTTTATATGAGTTCTTAAAGCTATTACTGTTTGCAGTCGTTTAACTGACAGTAACTCAAGTTTTGTCATACTATCCAATGAAATGATTGTTAGTTTTAAAAAAGTTAAAAAAGGAACTTATTTTGTGTATTTCAACAAATGGATCAGTTATGTGCATATCATATCAATTTATTAGATATTTTAGGCACTTATGATGTTAAACAATACTTGAATTGTGATCTAATATTTGCAAAACTCGATTAAAAGTGCGGATACACTGAGTTAATAAATTAAACGAAGTCTATAAGCTTTCAAACTTTTACATAGGAATCGATGAATCGTTCACAGAATACTCTTCACAACAAATATGCTGTCAATCGCGTCATTAATTTATAAGTTACATTATAAAATTTTGAATCATTGTTATCGCTTTATTTCAATTAATAGTATTGTTTAATGAATAGCAGTTCAATCATATTGTAATTTATTTGACTTTGGAAATAAAAAATTAAAAACTTTTTAAGTTCTTTATGTCTTAAAATTGAAGTTTCATTAGTTCAGGAAAGTAAAGTCAACATAACTTTATTTGTACTGTTAATCCGATTCTATTTTCTTACATTTGAAGATTATCTTAAAGTAAACCTTTTTGGATTAAAAAGTGAAAATGTTGTCTCTAAAGCCACTCAAATATAGCAGATTAAGGTCAAGTCTTTCTTTTAGTTTGAAGTTTTAATTGTAATATAACTTATTTCGAGATTTATTTTTCTATTTTCTGTATGTGCTGTATCAGTAATATCAATAATAATTAATTATTACGCATTTGATTAATAAAAAGTTTAATTTCAGACAGTGAAAGCTCTAATTTCCTCTTAAATGTGCTGTTTTGGGCTCTCATTGACTAAAAAAAAGTAGTGATAAGCTTAAATCGTATTTGATTTCAAAAATGATTTCAACATTTTAGGCAATTATTACACGAGAAAACTGAGAAAAACTTTTAAAACTTTCTCTTAAGAGACATCTCACGGCTTGTAATTGCACTAATTTTTGTTTAGCACAACATTATTATTACTGTATATTATTTATAGTTATAAAGTTTATAAACTGCAAAAAAATATATCATTTATTCATTCAATTCTTCACTAATTACTTCAATCGTAAGCTTTCGACAAATTAAACAAATAATAAGAAAAAGAAATTTCAAAAACCAAAGAAAAATATACTTTAAGATCAAAATAAGAATAAAAGTGATGTAAACGTAATTTATGAACAATAGTGTAAAAGAGTGCGTACTTTATGTGTAACCCCGAAAAAAATACTGACAACGAAGTCATTCCCAAAAAATAGGTTCAAATCAAAAATGGCTGAAGCAGTGGATGAAGACTCTAATGATAATAAGAGCAAAAAGATTAGTATTATTATTAAAACGGCAAAAGAGAAGGAAACGATTGAAATCGATGAAAACTCATCCGTCAAAAAGGTTTCATTCAATCATTGATTCATTACTTTAATACTTAAAACTAATAACTATTGAGGCGTTTGTTAAGCACTAAAACCACTCGAATATAAAATTGCAAATTGTTTTATAACGACTTCTATTACTGTATAATATATTATATTTATTTTTATTATAGCATAAAATACAACAATACATTTGTTGTATTTTTTTAATATTTCCTCAAATATGACTCATATTATAGACATTTATTTCCTTCATTTCAATGCATTTAACATTTAATTTATTTATTTGACTTAACATTAAATTAATTTAAGCGTTTAATTAATTGTAATAATTATTTGACATTTAATTTACAGCTCAAAGAAATAGTAGCGAAAAGATTTGACTCAGATTTTGAACAAATATGTCTAATATTCGCCGGAAAAATACTAAAAGATCACGAATCACTTGACACTCACAGTAAGGCTTTTCGTTTCGTTTCATTCAATACTAATATGTCTTGTAATTAATTATTTTCTAATTACTCTCATTACTTAAGCGTTACTTTTTTTTTCTTACTAAAAGTTTTTTTAATTACATTCAAGACTTTGTGTTCGCTTTATTTGACGCTAAAGTTTAGGCGATTTGTGTAATATTTTTAAGATGTGTTTAATTTTACTTTAAAAGTACAAATATTTGTAACTGTTTTCGTAGAAAATGTGCAGACATTTCATTAGATGTGATTTTTGTTTATTTTTATTACACGTTTTTAATACTCGAGACATGAGTTGAATATACATTATTATAAACATTTGATTCGATTTGTCGGTTATTTTATATGACTTTCAAATAAAGTTTATTTTTGATATATTTTTAAAAAGTATTTAATTTTTATTTGAAAAGAAATAAAAGACGGTCTGACAGTACATCTTGTCATACGATCTGGAAATAAGGTATTTATAGAAACGCTTTTCTCCTTTTGAGTGAATTTTTTGTGATTTATCTTTCGTAACATTAAAAGCCTTCAACGCCGGCATCGCAAGAGCCGTCACAACAGACGGAGCAAAATGCGGACAATATATCTTCGATGGGCGCAAATGCTTTTGGTTTGGGCTCACCTTTCGGTGGACTTCAGGGCTTAGGAAATATGGGTTTGGGAAACAATTTTACTGAAATTCAACAAAGAATGCAAAGAGAAGTAATACAATTGATTGTATTTTTGATTTATTTAATTATGATTTTTAATAATTATTGAATAACCGATCAGATGATGACAAACCCGGATATGTTGAGACAAATGATGGAGAATCCTATTGTACAGCAATTGATGTCAAACCCAGACTATGTGCGAACACTACTAACGAGTAACCCTCAAATGCAGCAATTGATGGAACGAAATCCAGAGATAAGTCATATGGTATGACATGAATTGTTTCGAAAGCAATACTTTCTTATGTTTTAATTGAGTGAATGATGATTACAGTTAAACAATCCGGAACTGCTTCGGCAGACAATGGAAATGGTTCGCAACCCATCGATGTTACAGGAATTGATGCGAACTCAAGACAGAGCGCTCAGCAATTTAGAAAGCATTCCCGGAGGTTATAATGCGTTGCGCAGAATGTATACTGAACTTCAAGAACCAATGCTTAACGCAGCACAAGAACAGTTTGGTAGTAATCCATTCGCAGCGCTCTCTAATCAGTCTAATGATACCAGTCCTGCAAATACACAGAGAATAGAGAATAGAGATCCGCTGCCAAACCCATGGGCGCCCCGAACCACTCAATCGCCGACTAACACTACCAATACTGAGGCGAGTAATACGACTACAGGTAGTACACCGTTGAATTCTGGTATTATGTCATCACCCGGAATGCAAAGTCTAATGCAACAAATGATGGAAAATCCTCAGTTGATGCAGAATAGTCTGAACGCCCCTTACATGCAGGGAATGTTGGAAACGATATCATCGAATCCAGAACTCGCTTCTCAATTAATAGCTAATAATCCTTTTTTTGCTGGAAATCCTGAAATGCAAGAACAAATGCGAACAATGTTACCAACAATGATGCAACAGATGCAGAGCCCAGAGATGCAGTCTATTGTTACAAATCCACAGGCGATTCAGGTATTCATTAATTGTTCAATTAGTGATTGAGAAGTCATATCAAACATTGGATTACAGTAACAATTAATAAAAATAATTACTGTATAATATAGCTATTAATTTATTAAAAGCTTGTTTTGAAATGCTTTGATTGATAGGCTATGATTCAAATACAGCAGGGGATGGAACAGCTTCAACGCGTGGCACCAAATGTTTTTGGAATGTAAGTCATATCTTCTATGTTTCGTTCTGTGAATCAGATTTTAAATTGATTTAATTTTAAACTCAATGTAATGACAGGATTCCAAACCCCATTAATATCACACCTCAACCCAGTTCTGAGACCAACACGACGACCACAACCAACACCACAGCGAGCACTACTCCGGCACCTAATAGTGTTAATAATGCTGCCGCGCTCTCGCAAATGATGGCACAGATGTTTTCGCCTCAAGTACAGCCACAGGCGCCAGAAGATAGGTATAGGAGTCAAATGGAACAGTTAGCGAACATGGGGTTCATGAATAGAGAGGCAAACCTTCAGGCATTAATTGCCACCTTTGGTGATGTGAACGCAGCAGTTGAGCGATTGCTTCAAACACAGCAGTAAAATAATGTGTTTTCTAATAAACTAATTATAAATATGTGGAACACTTTTTATTTTACTGCACTATTATTTTTATTCTTCTGTTTGTACGGGATATTGAAAAACAATACAAATTCTGTTCCATTTTTGAGCCGATTTTAACTTATGAATAGTAATAAATATACCTTACCTTTAGTTTAAATATAAAGTATGTTAGCGTTCAAACTAACGCTAAATTCCATCATTTTTGTAATTTATGGAGTTATATGTCTTCATAACTCACAAAGTTATGAATCCTTAAAATTCTGAATTTAAGTCAATAAAGCGTTTCTATTATACAAGTTTCACAATAAAGTAATTATTTATATAACGCTATTAAGCACTCATACCTGTCAAGTGAGTCAATTGCCTCACTTGTTTACTTCAAACAACTTTTGTCTATTATTTCAATTCAAATACCGGCGCTTCACTCTTATAATAATTGTAATATAAATTTGAATCAATATTTCTAATAAGTTGAAAAGTTATTAAAAAACAAAATTTTGTTTCACTGGCTATAATAGGCTATAAACAACTGTTTCTTATGACCAAAGCTATGACTTTTTCGGAAATCCGACTTTTTCTATGTTACTCAAAACGTTCGTAAACTAAGAAATGAGCGCCGATCAGGTAATAACAAGCAAAATGAGCGAATATTAATGT
>JAQGAM010000700.1:0-11501 GCA_034697665.1 Nanhermannia comitalis
ACAATCTGTTTCTTTAGTCGAGTTGGGATCAAAAACACTTTGAGTAGCTTTTGATAATCATATAATGCATGCAATTATTGCCTTTTGATTACTGTCTTTTGTACACAAAATTAATTTAATTAAATAAACAACTGGTAAACAATTGACTTGTCGTATAATAATTTTTACATATTTTTATTTGTAATAAAATTGTTTATAATAATAATAACTATAAATAAAATACAAATAACTTATAACTTATTTGCAAAGAGAGTAAAATCAGTAACACCTCAATCAAATACAGGCAAATAAGACAACAAATATTTATATAAGTAAAAGTCTATCGCCTTTTAGTCCCACCAAATCCTGATGTAGTTCTTGAATTAGAAGAATCAGAACTTCCAGACTGTGAACTGCTTGAGAAATAAGATGGAGGAGAAGTGGTTCGACTTCCAAAATATGAAGACTGATCCGAATAGTTGGTTGGGTTTGTTCTCGAGCCGAATAAGTACCCGAGAGCTCCTCCGGTCAGTATTCCTGAGAAGAATCCATTTGCGTTATTGCGGTTGTCATTGACTCCACTTCTGTACGTGCCTTCACTTCTATATCCAAAAGAATCACTTGAAGTACTGCCACAGCCATCAAAAGGTTGGTCACGAAATCCTGGCGGAGGTGGAGATCCGGAACTGTAATATCTGTTGTCTCTACGATTGGTACCGGTATTAGCGTTTGGACGAAGACATGTGTAATATATGGCAAATATCACTAAACCCACACATAATATAAACCCAAAAGAAAATGAATTCAAAGATTTCTGTTTATATTGTTGTCGATTAATGTGATCATTATTTTGATAAGTATTAGATTCATGACCGGTCGCATCGATGCTGTATTGGAGACCACACGAGCCCACCAACACATAGTCGTCATCCGCATAATCATATCCCTCACATATGACATCAATTTTACCGAATTTGTACTTATTGTTCATTTCTGTCTTACACTCCCATTGAATGTCAATACCATCAGAGCCTCTGTTATAGCACTGGACTGTCTGTGGCTTCACTTGTGAACAATAGCCTCCAACGCATTCCAGTTGAGGTACAGGTGAAGAACGTCTTCCAGTTGTCCATTGGCCTGAGTTTAGTGTCAATACCTGTATGTCTTTGAGTTTGATTTTATCTTTTCGTGAATTAACACAACTGTTCAGTAATAGAGTTGATGTCAATACATAACTAATAATTAGTATTAAATTCATTTTACGATTATTTATAAATTAATGCAAAGATTCAAAGCAAAACTCAAGTGTTTATTAATTTATTATATATTAGACTTTGAAATGACTCAAACTGTAAAAGATTATTGTTTTACTTGTAATCTATGTTCACTGTATTTATAGTGAGTAACGTATGATAGATATAAAAGTATTGTCACTCTATTAATAATGTTTAGATATTGTACTACTTGTGAAGATGTTATTGGCTCACAATTTAATGCTATCTTTGCAATGACTCACTGCTTGTCAATTGAATATATAAATAAACGTTATTTATGTTTAATATTTTGTACCTTTAAATAAGTCGTCAAATTAAATATGAATAACACGTGTTTTGTTTTTATAGACATTTAACTTCAAGTTTAAAGTTTTAGACTTTAATTAATTGAAAGATTTTTGAAATTAAATATTTATTATAAGTTTGTTTTGATTAATATTAATATAAAGTTATGGCCAAAGAAACGGACGAAAGATTTTCTCAGGTTTTAACTGATCCCAGATTTCGGACACTTCGCAAGTCTGACAAAAAAGTAAAAGTCGACAAAAGGTTCCAAACGATGTTCACTCAAAACAATTTTAAACTCAAATATTCAATGGATAAAAGAGGAAAACATACAAAACATGTCAATTCAGAAGATTTTAAGAAGTTTTACGAATTATCTGATTCTGAGAAGGAGTTGGAGGAAGAAATTGAAGTCAATGAAGACATTGTAAACACTGTACAAAAGCCCAAAATACCAAACGCCAGAGGAATCAATTCAGATGAAGAAAGTGATAGCGATATCAGTAGTAGTAGTGATAGCAGTGATTCCGATGATAGCAATGATGAAAATGAAGAGTTTGACCACAAGTGGTCCGAATGGGACAGAGATGTGCCTCAAATAGAAACGGCCACTAAAAGACTCGCCATTTGTAATATAGATTGGGATCGCATCAATGCCAGCGATTTGTTTGTTTTGATCAATTCATTCAAACCTTCCGGCGGTTCAATACATTCGGTCAGAATATATCCGTCAAAACTGGGCTCTCAAAGGATCAAAGCTGAAGAAGAGAGCGGTCCCATTCAGTTCATTAGTAGCTCTTCTCGTGTTGAACAAAATGAAGAACAAGTGAATCAACTAAAAGATGATAATAACAGCGACGAAGAGGAAGAGGTATACAATTCTCCGCGTTCTACCGAACAATTAAGAAAATACCAAATGAGTCGTCTCCAGTATTTTTATGCAGTGGTTGAATGCGATACAGAAGCGACGGCTAATGTATTGTATACCGAACTCGACGGTATGGAGTATGAAAGCAGTTCAACAACACTTGATCTTCGTTTTATACCTGAAGATATGACTTTCGAAGAAGAAAAGCCCACATCTGAATGCTTTTCAATGCCAGACTTTGCGACCTATAAAGCGCCACAATTTATAAACAGTGCTTTACAACAAAGCAAAGTAGTTCTCACGTGGGATGAAACCGACCCAAAACGTCGTGATATATTCGAGCGCGCATTCGATAAAGAAGCTGACGATGACTTGAAAGCATATTTGGCTTCTTCTGACGATGAAGAAGATGAAGAACCGTTAGATATAAGCGATGAGTCGCTGCTCGAAACGAAAGAGAGCGACAAAATTAATAAATACAAGCAATTACTCAATTCACTCAATGAGAGTAAAGATAAAGACAAAGACGAAGAAAATCTAGAAATGGAGATTACGTGGGAACCAAACCTCAAAGATGTGGCTGAAGATGCTGTCAATAAAAAAGAACGAGAAAAAAATATTTCAGCCTTTGAAGAAAGTTATAACAAAATGAAACAAAAACGAAAGGGAAATACAATTAAGGAATCGGATGAATCAGATGATGAATTTATATCAAACGATAAATATGATAAACAAAAGTTTAAGAAAAATATTGTAAAAGGAGGTAAAAGAAAGGATAGAATGGATAGTCCTAAAGACGGAAACTTAGAATTATTATTAATGGACGAAACAGACAATTCTAGGAAACACTTCAATTATAACGATATGATCGAAGATGATGTCAATAATAAGAAAAGGAAACAAAAACCGATTGACGACAACTTCAAAGTAAGTCTTATTTGTACTTATATTTAAAATAAACAGTAAATTAAAAATTGTAATCAATTGCTTATAGTTTGATGCGGACGACCCTCGTTTCAAAGCTGTTTACACTTCTCATCACTACAATATAGACCCTTCGGATCCACACTTTAAGAAAACAAATGCTTTTAACCAAATAATAAGTCGTGCGTCTAAAAAGATTAAACCAAATGATTACCAAAATGATAGACATGACAAAGAGTCTAATGATATGCATAATAAGAATTCTGATCCAATACCTTGGTCACAATTGGTCAGAACTGTCAAACATAAGACACAACAAAAGTATAATAACTCTAATAATAAACGAAATAGATTTTCGACAAACAAATTCAAAAGTTAATTACAATTTATTAAATGCTAAACAATTAATTGCAATTTAATTTACATTATCTACTAATAGATTGACTCAAAAGTTAAGTCAAATAAATGATTCTGTTCTAAAAACTGATTTCTATATTTTTGAATTAATTACTCATTAATTATTGACATCAATTCCTTCTTTTCCTGTCTGCCACACATCGACATCGATTCCCTTCTCTGCCTGTCTCCTCTCCCATATGAGTCTATGCTTTTGCTTATAGAAGGCTCCGATCACATTAGAACAAACTCCAATCGGACCCAAATCGCCATCTGTTTGATAGTAATTATTAGTTTAATGAGAATTAGCTTTTAATCTATTAGTCATACATTTGATAAAATAGTTGATTTCTGCGCCGTCATACTCTGCCCTCTCTTTAGGGCAGAGCTTGTCATGATTGTAGTACTCGTTGACTCCTCTCTTCCAATATATACAGTTATAGAGACGATTGCGAAGAATGTTCAAAATCTGTTCGTCTACTTTCCTATTCATACAAATACAGTATATAACAAAACGCATAACATTAACAACAAAGTGATGCCATACTTGTCCCGCTTGTACTGCTCGTTGGCCTCGTAAATGCAGGCGTGATCATCTGTATAGCACTGGTCTATTGTGGGAACTCTTTTGAACTTTTGGTGATAATAGTGGTATTTCGGGCCGCGATAGCGCTCCACCAGATTCTCTATATTATTACAATTAGATTGTCTTTCAGTATGTTCTCAACTGAGTTATGCGTTAATTAATGGTAATTAATAGTCAAATGAGAGCCAAACCTCTAACCCAAGTCACGGGAAAGTCGACCACATTAGCGATGTATTTGAAGACTTTAACGGCAGGGCTTTGGACCATATCTTCAACTATTGGGTACTCAAACATCTCATTCATTCGGACCTCTTTTCTCTCTTTGCCATCGTTTCCACCTTTCTCTTCGTCACCCATTTCTTCGATTAATTAATGTTTTGTTTTCTTAATAACAATAAAGTGAAGCAAAAGTTATCTGATATTATGCTTTTGCAGACATTTAATTTGTTTACAGGCTATGAATGAACTGATAGAGGTCTCTATTGTGAGCCAATCAGTACTTATAGTACTATTGATTACAGGGATTACAGAAAACTTGTATTAATAGGAAATACAGTTCTGTATTAATACTGACTCTAGAAAGCAAACAAACAAATACTGCATAATATTATTTAATACTATTTAATGGTTAATAAGTTTTTTGACACTAGTTTTTAACATTTCATATGAAAAAAAGTAAATTATTATAAAGTATTACAAAATGCACTTTAATTACAAATCTATACAAATGTTTATCAATTTTAGGCTTTAATACAAAAATACATTTTTTGTGTTTTACATAAAATTAAATTAATTTTAACTCAAATATTATTAAATAAAAAATGACTTAAAACTAAATTAAAAACAAATGAGATTTAAATAAATAAATAAAAGATTTGTAAATATAGAGAAAAAAGTAGAGAAACATTAGTGTTATTAATATATGAATAGCTATGAAATGAACCCGAAATGTAATGCCTATTGAGATATACCTTAAAGAGAACACTCATTTAGGTGTAGTGTTGTCTGTCATATACTGGTTCAGTCGGTTTTACAGGTTTTTCAGTCGGTTTTAGGCTTTATTATACACACTTTTAGACAACATCTGCGGCTCAGCTCAGGCACAGGCTATTTATGAGTCCAATGAACTCAAAGATTGCGTGTAAAAAGTGGTCAAATTCGCGTTCAATTTAGGTTTTCATTAAATTCCATTCAAATTCACTTCAATTAAAGGTATTTTTATTTATTTGTTATAATTATTTGTATTTATTTTTCTAAATATTTTGCGTTCATTTGACAGAAGATTACATTTTTAGAAAAATAATATTTTTAACCATTAATTGATTTTTAATATCAATTTAAATGAATTTAATTTAAAATGTTTTTAATTAAATATAAAATCAATGATTACTTAAGATAACGATAATTATTATGTAATATGTTATGAAAAATATGAGAATTAGTTGAGATGTGAAACGAATTATTAAATACAATAATATAATAATTGATAATATAGTACTAGAGATGTGTTCATCGGGTGGACAGCAGTTCTGCCTGAAGTGGAACAATCACACAAACAATATGGTGAAAGTGTTTAACCAACTATTGGATGACCAGAACTTATGTGACGTGACCCTAGCAGTGGAGGGCACGAGCATTAAGGCCCATAAGATGGTATTGTCTGCCTGTAGTACATATTTCAAAGACCTATTGGTGACCAATCCGTGCAAACACCCAATCGTTATACTGAAAGACATGCGTTTCGATGACTTGAAGGCAATCATCAATTTTATGTATTGCGGAGAAGTGAACGTCTCTCAGAGCCAATTGGGAGCTCTCATCAAAACGGCTGAAGTCTTGAAAGTCAAAGGACTCACAGAAGTAAACGACAAACAAACCGATTCACTCACTGTTCCAAATAGTTTAGGGACTAAGTTATCGAATGACACACTTTTATCACAGCCAACAAGTGTTTCGAGTGGTTCTCTCACTCGTAAAAAGCGGAGACGAAGAGGTAATCATCAGACAAATGCTTCGATTTCAGGTGATAGTGATCACAACTCTTCTCAAAGTGATGTCAGCAGTGATGAGGCGTCCAATAAAAAAATGAAAGACATTTCTGCCATCACTGACACCTCTTCGCGATCGAGTAAAGATTCGCGCAGTTTATTATCTGAATCTAATGTAACCAAAAGTATTAACAAAATGGAAACGCAAACCACAAATGTTATACAAACTCGAAGAAGACAAACATTGCAGTTACAGATTGAAGCTGAGACTAATAGAGATATTCAAAACGAAACCATAATAGCTGGCGATCAACGCGTTAATAACGGAAACGTAAGTCAAACTAATTTTAGACATAAATAGCAATTTTCAATTAAATTTAAATTTTATTTAAATTTATTTTTAATAGCAATCAGAGTCATGGCCACAAAATGCTCAACTTAGTGCTGTTGCACTCGCACTGCCCACCACTGAGACTGAAGACGAATCTGACGATATGTTCGGTAGGGTTTGAAATAAATATTTTGCTTTGACTTCAATCAAATATTATTACAATAATGTTTTGTGAATTAGATGTGAAGCCAATCGTATCATTCGATGAATCGCCAGTACAGGTGTCAAATGCCTTAGCATTACGAGAAGAATCTTCAGTCGTGATATCGAGTCCTAATGATGCGAATGCAATCGCTGGTCCCAGTGCTGCACAGACTGGTAATTATAGCTTTTAATTGTCTTCATTTTTTGTGTTGACTAAAACTAAAAACTCTTCCAATAAATAATACTCTAATTAATGTTCATATAAAATGTGATGCAAACAACTCTTTTCAAGTTGAATATGTTTCGCAGACTGAATAGTGCTTTTCGTCGTACAGTATAAGGCATAACGAGTAGACCTACTTTTTCATCTATAAAATACAAAATTAAGATTTCAAACGAAATGTGAGACATATTCTCTGTTAAATGATGTGTTAATCAAATACTAGAGCTTTATATTTATACTGATAATAGTTTTTCCCTTAAATTATTTCATATCAAATATTTCAATACTGTATTAGTGCCTAAACTATGGGAAAATACTTAATAGCTGTGAAACAAATTAAGTTGAGGTGATTTGTATTAAATTATTCGTACATTTCTAATAATCACATAAATTATGATAAAAAATAATTAAATATTTCAAAAAATGTTCGAATCTAACAGTTGTTGCTCTACTTTGAACTTTAGAATATATGTCTTAAACTCGGAATCATTTTTAAAGAGAGCTCTTTTTATTCAAATAAGTTTATGGTTTTTTACCTCAAGTGTGAGTTTTCTCTTTTGAAAAGCTGAACGATTGGCATAATTAGAGGCAATTATGTGTTAGAAAAGATAGAAATGCTTTTCAGTGAACTTATAATTGATTAAAAGTGCGATCACTTAGTATTGAGACATAATATAATTTGCTTCTATTGTGTCATATCATTGTAGGCAAGATTTGTGTCTGTCATCTGTGTCACCTCACATTCACGGCTTACAGCAGTTTAAGAAGACATATGGCCAGACATTATGCAGATCGAGAAAGATATGAATGTGAAATCTGTTTGAAATCATATTCAAGAAAGGATTATCTTAAAGAACATAAAAAATTAAAGCACGCAATTGGATAATATATCTTATAGTGACTTAAATTATCATCAAATCCCATTATTTATTTAAAGATAGCTTTCTTTTCATTTAAATTTGACTCTTTTATAAATTTTCACAATTCTATTCTTAACATTAATGTAAGTTTTTATTTAATTGGTATTTGGAATCATTAATAAAGCATAAGTAGGATTTCAATAAAAATTGGGTCAATTAATGATCACTCATTTGAATAATTAGAAAATACAAACTGTGTAATAGTTTCTTATATGAAATGATCGAATGCTTATTCAATAACAATTCGAAAAGCATGAGATTATTGATGTTTAATGATAGATATTAAGGATTAAATGAGAGGCTATTGAGTTGTATTTATTGGTACTTTGATAGGTCGCACCCACACGAGAACACTAAGATTCGGATTCCAACAGATATATACAGATAGCAAGAGTGAGTGTCCGTTTTGCAACAAGAAGATCGTCAATTTGAGGCGACATATCAATGAAGTGCATGTCGGGCTCTTATATCAGTGCCAAATCTGTTCTCGAAATTTTAAGAGGAAGGATAAGCTCAACCATCACTTAGTTGTTGAACATAATATATAAAACTAAATCTAGATTTACTATACATGTCATTACTTTCTCTATGTTACCGTTATATTACTTCATAAAGTTCTACTCTTTTTATAAGTCATTTGTCAGTAATTTTTATCAAATGCTAATTTCCAATCAATTATATCTGTGTTTCTTAGAAAATTACATTAAATTATCAAATATTATAAATATTAACTTAAATTAATAAATTATATTCTGAACACTATAAAAAATGATTAAGAAACTCATTTTTAAAATATTATAAGTTTGTATTTTGTAATTTGCGAACACATTCATTGTTAAAGTTGAGGTACAGTATAATAAAAATATAAAAATATAAATATTTTTATCAGATTTAATATCAAAATTTTAAATCTTTTGACATTTAAACCCTACGAGTTAGAGAGCATTGAATAAGCTATACATTCAATAACTAAGTAAAAAGGGTAAAAAGTATGAGGTATTTCACTCAGAGTTCTCAAAATATGTCCCAAATCGAGGAAAAGGATATTTCGTTTGTTTCCATCCTCTTATCGCTTGTAAGTTATACAGTTACTCAAATCACTCAAATCTGACTGAAATAAGTTATATTTTTAGTTTAGAACCTCGTATGTGTGTTACAGCGATAATAAATATACTGCATAGTGAGTTCTCAAATTCTCAATATAGTTCTCAAAGTAAGTTATAGCTCAAAATTTTTTCAATATATTGGAACTTCTAAATAGACTATATATATAGAAATTTTTTTATATTGCAATTTGCAATAATACAAAGCTAACTTTTACTTTTATAAAACCTGAATTAGACGAATTGGTTTTTTATTTATTAAATGAAGACATTTTATTATTTAAATAAAGAACAACATATGATTTGATATAATGTATGGATTAAATGACATGCATAATAGACAACTCAACAATGAAGAACTTTCAAGTCTCAAGAATGCGAGCCATAGCAGTAATAATTCATTATCCAAGTGTTTCGATTCTAATGAAACCTTTCGTAATAAACTTAAGAATTTGCTCCATTCTTATCGATTTCATGTGAGTCCTAATTGATTAACAGAATAATTCAATTTTGATATTAAAATATTACTTTCGCTAACAGTTAATAATAGTTGGATTAGTAATTCTCGACTGTCTTATTGTTGTCGTTGAAATTATGATTGATCTACAAATATATCAAAGTGAGAGAAATCCGACACAAAGTCTTAATGAGACACATGATAACAGCCATTCAGAACATAATTCTCATTCAACGGCTCACACTATAGCAGAAGTAAGTCTTGGGCCAAAACTTTAAACATGACATTGAGTACAAACATAATTAGAGTTTATTTTTCTGATTTATTCAATAATTCAATCAAACCTTACATTATATTATTTGACTTAAATATATATATATATTTGACTTTCATATTATGATTATTCGTTATCATTGAAACAACTTTCTTATCATGACTTTTACTAGAATTTGTTTTATAGCAGAAAAAATATAAACAAATATAAGAATTATATCAGTAAAAGAATAATTAATCAGCAAAATGAGCCATAAATTGGTTTATGGGTATTGAAAATTTTAATTTGATTTATAGGTTTTGCATTACATGAGTATTGGTATTCTTTGTATATTTACTACTGAAATCATATTCAAAGTCTATGCGTTTCGATTTGAATATTTTAGTCATAAGGCAGAAGTTTTTGATGCTTTTATAGTAATCACATCATTAACTTTGGACATTGTTTTTATTAAACATGAAGATGTTCTTCGCTTTCTCGGATTAGTCATTATATTGCGTTTATGGCGAGTCATACGTGTTATACACGGTATGAATATCTAACTTTTCAATATTAACACATTTCTTATTGCTTTGGTTTTATTTAAATAATCGTTTTTTCATTTAAAGGAATTATCATTTCAGTGAAGACTCCATTAGAACATAGCTATGAAAAAGAGAAAGGAATGAAAGAAAAGTTTGAGAGAGAGTTGGCAGAAACGTGTCTCTATGTAAACTCACTTGAGATTGAAATCAAAACATTGAGAACTCTTCTTAAAAAGAATAATATCGTTAATGATATCCCAGAAACTTATCTCAAAATTGATCGAAAAGTTTAACAAAACTTTAGGATTTTATTTTATTAGTATTAAAATTTTAGGCTGTGTTAAAAAACGCTCTGTTGAGCCATAGACTAACCCAGAGAAACACAGAGCTTTTAGTTTTATAATTTATTTGGAAGTATTGGTTTTAATGATCGGCTATTCAGTAGTTTTCATTAGAATTTTATACTTTTCTCAATTGTAAATTTATTTTATTTATATTAACTTCTGTATATTTTATATCAAAGGAAAAACTACTTTTAATGTATTGAAATTATATTGAAAAGAAATGACAGAAATGAAAGCCCAGCCTATTGTAAATATTTGATGACTAACAAGTTGAGAGTCTGTTTTGTTTATAAGTTATTATAATTAATATGTTTAAAACAAACTTTTTTGTGAATTTTTAATTAAAATTTATTATATATGATATATATTTGTACACATAAGGATTGAACCCCGACCACAATATGTGAAAATTGATGTTATATCAGATATTGTTAATACAGGTGAGGCTTTATTGTTTTGGATAGGCTGGTAACTGACTAAACTAATGAAATGCATCAAATGCTTAACCCTATCAGAACCTTATGACTAATGATCAAAATATGCTCAGCTGAGCCTTTTGAGCCTACAGGCTTATGCTTAAGCCCTGAGGTTTTTGAGCATAGGCTCGTCAGGCATGCTCTAGACTCAGGATGTTGAGCCTTAAAAATTGTCACAAAATTTGACACAAAGCTATGAAATCATGAGTTTATTTGCTTTCAAAGTTTATAAATATAAAATTACTTTTCCCAGAAAAATGCCGAATAACAAGCTTTTTTGAGAAAATCGTTTGAAACTAAGCATTTTATAAAATTAATACTAAGTCACATTATATTTTATATGAG
>JAQGAM010000701.1:0-11498 GCA_034697665.1 Nanhermannia comitalis
AACTCCTCGTTGAAAATACTCTTAAATGCAATCAAATCAAGAATGTGCACATAGGCGAAAATGGACAAGGTCCTTTAATATAGCTTTAAAGCCTTTAGTTTGTTATTCCGGAACTTTTGTGCTCCAAGTGATCAAACCAGTAAACAATTGCACTTATTATTTATTTATAAGGAAATAATCATAATTTTACTCAACATTATTGGTCTCAACTATTCTGTAACCGGACAAATATAAAACGGATCGCTTCAGTAAACGTCAAAGCATTTTAAATATGTGTTCACGTCATTCACACCTTTTATTTGGTTATCAAATATCTGTCTTTCACTTATTTATTTACTTTTATTTGTGTTTAAATTTATAAAAATATTAAATAATTATTAATAATGTCATCACTTTTCAAGTGTTTGATTCAAATAAATGAACAAAAATATAGAATTATTATCAATAATAACATAAATGGCATTAAATTAAGTGATGTTTTGAGTGAAATACAGAAAATAGACGAAAAACTAAACATTTTATTTGAAACTCATTTGTTTGAAGTAATTATTTATTACTTTTATTACTATTTATTATTTATTTATATTTTTACATAACTTTTTCTGAACAGATATTTGACACCGATTTCAATGAATACCTAATCATAAGAAGTACTGAACACATAATTGAAAACTTGTCCCGAATTCGGGTTTCGCTTAAACCCAAAAATTCAAATATGAATGAAAACAATAATTATATTAATGAAGATTTAAGTCATGAAAAAGTGGATCAAAATGTGAAGAATATTGTGAAAGAAGAGAAGTCATACCTCATGAAGAATATAAGACACCAAACAATTACCGACAATTCAGATGATGAGTCAAAATGTGTTTCAATAAATACTTGTCTTTATACTAATTATGAAACTAATGATAACTCAAAACCAATTAATAAGAGAATAAAATTAGAATCAGATGAAGACTATTGTGAAGTAATTCCTGTTGTAAAACATGAAACAAATATTGAAGAGATTATGATTGAGTGCGAAGAAAAAAGTAATGATTTTGGTCTCAATAATAATGTCTCAGTCAATGAAATCAATTCAACAACAGATCAAACAATGCATTATTCGGAGCAAAACTTCACAGATGAAGGGATTTTCACATTTCCCGATCCGACTCTTT
Organism: Nanhermannia comitalis; assembly: GCA_034697665.1. Lineage (NCBI taxonomy): Eukaryota > Metazoa > Arthropoda > Arachnida > Sarcoptiformes > Nanhermanniidae > Nanhermannia > Nanhermannia comitalis. The sequence continues at coordinate 1,164 of JAQGAM010000701.1, forward strand.
TTTTTTACTGTATTTTTTGTGACTCTTATTTTTTTGGTATAAATAAAGTTAAAAGTCATTTGAATAAAACAATTCATAACCGTAAGAAATATGACATAGATTTGAATCAAATTAATAATAGTAAAGATCTAAACTCTATTGAAGTCAAGTTTACAGTAAAGTCAAAAAATAATACAGTCGTGAATTTTGTGAGAAAGAAAACTATTGAATTGTTGTCAAATAGTTATAAAACAGATTTATGTGAGAAAGGAATAAGACTTGAGGATGGCATTGGACTTCACGCTTATGTCTGTATTCATTGCAATAGACATATCCCTACATATACTATAAGTCAATCGAGGAATAAAATCGAAGAACATGTGGAGAGTAAAAGGCATTTACAAAAGTATATTAAATGTATGGGTAATCAAAAGGTGAAGAATATTGTGAAAGAAGAGAAGTCAGAGCTCATGAAGAATATAATACACCAAACAATTACCGGTACAGATAATTCAAATAATAACTCAAAAAGTGATTCAATAAATACTTGTCTTAACACTAATTATAAGTTAAAAACTTTTATGTAAACTGTAAAGTGTGACAAATTATATGAACTAAATTATTAATATTTTGAAAATGTAATTCAAATAAATAAATGAACTCACTTTTGAAGTCAATTATTTCAAGTTTTAAAATGTTAAGTCATTTGTGTTTTAATGTCTTAACATTTAGTTTTTAACACCCGTACAAAAAAGTTTATATTAAACTTTAAAAAATAGTTCAATAGTAAACTCAAAATTAATAAAATACGTAAAAGTGCTTAAAATAAGATCTAATATCATATGATTCACTGGTTTTCTTTGATTTGAAATGTTATCTGATTTGACATTTCATTAAATAAACTCAATAATTAATTAATTTGTGAATAAGAGGAGCGGATACTAAAGGGGTAATCGTATTGTCAATGGTAATGGTGCTGAGTGTGATACATCATTGCATTTAACTCATCATTTTCAGTAATTTGATAACATTTGATCCAAACCTCATCACTTGTGGCCAACTCCCGACGGGCTTTTAAACACAGGTATAGTTCTACCGAATAAACAGAATAAAAATAGCTGTCATAAAAGGGTGCACAACAAGTGCTAAATTTATCTTAAATAATACTTTTGTAAATGTACTGAAAATTAATTTAATTTAGAAGAGAGTTATTTGAAGTTTCAATTAGTTTATGTACTTTTAAAGTATTAACAATTACTGTAGTTTTTAATGTAAAAAAGTTTATAAAACTTTATTAAACAGTTCAATAGTAAACTTATTATAAAATTACTAATATTAATAAATTACGTAAAAATATTAAAATTTTTAGATCATGTGATTCTCACGATATGTTTGTTTTGTGTGTTTTGTCACTCATTTGAGTTTAAATTAAAAAAATAAATAATTATTAATAATGTGATCACTTTTCAAGTGTTTCACTCAAATAAATGAACAAAAATACAGAATTATTATCAATAATAACATAAATGACATTAAATTAAGTGATGTTTTGAGTGAAATACAGAAAATAGACTCAAAACAACATTTTATTTGATACTCATTTGTTTGAAGTAATTATTTATTACTTTTATTACTATTTATTATAATTTTTTATAAATTAATTATTACTTAATTTTATTTACATTTAAATCATATTTTCTAAACAGATATTTGACACCGATTTCAATGAATACCTAATCATAAGAAGTACTGAACACATAATCACAAATACGTCGCGAATACGTATTTTACCAAAAATGGAAAACAATATTAAACTCAATAACGAATTGATTGCTATTAAAAGCGAACAGACATTAAATGAGAATTCAATGAAAACAATGACTTGTTTGAGTCCAAGACCTGAGAACATAATAAACAAAACCTTCAGAATCAAAATATTAAGGCCTGAATCGGATGTGAAGTCAAATGAGGTTAAGACTGATTTGAATCCCTTTTATTATAATTATGAGAACACAAACTCATCCACAAAAAGAAATTTAGCTGAAAATGAAGACCATTTTAATGAAAGTCTATTAAAGCGATCAAAAAATGATAATTCCATTAATAAGAGAGAGATCGCTAACAAGTCTATTGTCGGACAGGAAATGGATTTAAAAATTGATAATAATTTAAGTCAAACAATAGTTAATACTTTCTCTCAGTTATCGCTTTCAAAGCCTGCAATCGAGTCATCACTGCCTTCGACTTCATCTCAAACTAATTCAAGTCATTTGGAAACTGAACCGGTTATTGACTCCAAAAGTAATGAGATCACTGACGATATGAAACTGTTGTCAGGAAATAGTTGTGATAATAGTCTTACTGTTGATGAGAAAAGTAGTAAAAAGAAGAGAAAAAAGAAAAAGAATACCAAAAAGTCAAAGAGAGATAAAAGTTTTGCCAAAAAGCTTAAAAAGCTGACGAAGAAACTCAAAATGATTAATAAGATTGAAAATAATGATAAATCAGTCGAAAAGCAATACAAATGTATACAAAAGTCAAAAGTTATACAGGAATTAAAAGTTAATGTAAGAGAAACTTATTCTCGAGAATATACAGAAAAATTGATTTCACTTAAAAATAATGGGATTGTTGTGAAGCGACGCAAAAAACCGGATAAATATAAATGCCTTTTATGTGTTAACCATTTTGATAGTATTTCATCTGCAGAAGAACACAGTCATAGTTATGACCATAAGATAAATAAATTTGAGCTTAAACTTAAAGGAATTGATTGTTTATTAGCTTTAAATATTGGCAAATATAGTGATATTGAACTACTATTAGCGCGAAAACAAGAATTGAATAAAATTAGCTCTAAATTGAAACAAAAATTTATCGATCACGGCATTAGACTTAAGGATGGATTCGGTGCTAATGCTTACGTATGTTTGAAATGCAATCTTTCATTTGTGTCATTGCCTGATGTCAAACAACATTTCGAAATGTTTGACAAACTTAACAACACTTCAAATACTGATTCATTCAATTGTGTTGAAGAGAATTCAGTCAATATTTTCGATTTGGATAAAGCGGTCAACGATTTAAAAATCTAATCAAAATCTTTATAATATAATTAACTCAGTCTATAATTAGTTTAATTAATGTTTTTGAAGATCTTTTACATGATAGCCATCAGTGTCTTTACAATTATTTTTCTCCCTGAAGGGCTTCATATAAAAAAGTATATTATTTTTCTATTAATTTTGTTCAAATACTGTTTAATAATGAAATAATAGTGTGTTTATAATCGCAACTTCTTTTATAACTTGTATTTATATCAATATTTAATTACGCATTAATACTGTATTTAAAAAACAAAACTTTTTATAACTTTGAAAACTTTTTCTAACAATAGATGACGTAATAGTAATCAAATATTTTTATGATGTCATGAATTAAATACCTTTTATTATTGTTTTTATTTTATGACATTAAAGCCGAATGAGAACTGGTGTTTATGTGTCTGTAATTATAATTAAAAGTAATAAATAATAAATAAAAATGTGATCACTTTTGAATGCATGGTTCAGATGAATGAAACGAAACACACAATTAATATAAATAAAGACATAGATAATAATCAGTCATTAAATGTTATATTAAGGGCTTTCAACGCATTCAAACTTTATAGTAAATAATGAAAAGTGATTTTTATTTATTAAGTTATATTAATTAAGACAACGATATCAGAGAAAACTAATAACTATTTATTTTCTACTAAAGTATAATTTATGATTCATTTTCTAAACTTAATTTTTAACTAAGTTTTAAGTTTTTATCTGTAATTTGAATTTAATTTATAAAATTCTAATTTATTGTTAATTATTTGAATTTATTTTTGTTGAAAAAAACTTATTAACAAAAATTTAGATTTCAATTAGTTTTTGTAGTTTTTAAAAGTTTCTCTCACTGTTTAAAGCGATTGTTTTCGTTTTCATTCGCCAACTCCCTAATGAGAGGAGATCTCACTGAAGCCCAAGTGTTTAAAGCGATCAGAAATTATTAAATGAATTGATAACATACAGATGTATGGCAGACAAAACTATAAATATATAAAGCAGTGGCTGACCATTGTTTTGTCTCAACTTTAACAATAAGAACAAACCTCAGTCTCATTATTTTTGTAATAATTATATATTTTCATTTAAAAAATATTTGTTGTGTTGATAGCACTCTTACCACAAACGACAGAAATCTAAAATTTTTCAAAATTCTGATTATTAGTAAATACATAATTAAAAACTTTTAAGCAGTTGAGTCAAATCTATATTAAACACAATATTGTACGGTCGCGTTCACAGACCGACGATCACTACACCGACAGTTCATTAGACCGACAAAAAATGAGAAAACTTTTCATTTTTCTCGTTTCTTAAGATGGATTTTAATGAAATTAGACTCCATTCATATATAAACCAGACCGAGAATTCCGAAAATAAAATAGAATTTTGTCTAATCCTAATATTTTTTAAGATATTTACGTTTAACAAAATTTTTACAGAAATATTTTCAAATATGCAAAAATGTTAAATAACTTTGTGGCAAAAAATATTTGGACAAAATCCAAAATCCAATTTCCATTTGCTAGAGTTTAATAATAGATAAATACATGAAAATTCATATTTAAAAACTACATAATATACCAAATTAATTGGCATTAGTGAACGACGGCTAAAAATAATTCTTCTGCACATTTCCGGGTTCGCTTTTGGACACTATCAAAATAAAATTGTGCATAATCGTCAACTTTATTGATACAAAACCTAATTATGTTTTCGAGTTATTTAGTGTTTTATTCTTTAGAACTATTGTTGTTAATGAGCGGACAAAGATATCCGAAAATATTTTCGATTTGTCAGCAATGCGGGACATTTGTGGATTGCGATATTTGTATAACAAAGTTATACCATAGAAAGTAATGATAAAGAAATGAACTTTCTTTTAAAACATTTTTCTGATTTCTATCAAATTTCGATGAAAGAGCGTGTCCGCTGGCACATAGGACACAAACCTAAGACACCGAATTTTTTGAAAATTTTTTATCAAAATGTTGACTAGAAATAAGCATAAGTTTCATTCATGAGAACGTCGATAGACCACGGGTTAGGCCGGGACAGGTTTTTAAAAATTAATTTTCAAAATTCAAATACGAGAGAACCGTTGAAGATAATTTAACAATTTTTTCACTAAAAAATGTTATTTTTAATGCTTTATTAAGAAAAAAAATTGGTGATTAAAAAAATTAAAAATTCCAAAAATGACGGCCAAAATAATATTTAAAAAATTTTTTTAGACATGTTGCCAGGCATGAATCACTCTACAAAAAATATATATTATAGAATACTAAATTTTCTATTAATATTGCAAATATCAAAGTGATTCACGCCTGGCAACATTGTTAAAAAAAATATTATGTAATTTACGGCCTATTATAAAACTACACTATGTTTCCAAATTATAACCCAGTTTTTTATTAATAGAAATTGCACTTCATGAGCAATCAATTGCATAGAAAATCATAGTGAAATCTTTGTAAAATTCTTAATTCTAGTCGATTATGATCAATGGTCACTTGATTCCTTAAAATAAAATGTGTTTCCTAAGAAAATTTAAGTATTGATTTTTTCAAATTATTATAAAATTTTTTCGACAATTTATAAAGGAATTTTTATACTTTACATATAAAACATAATATATTGTACGATATTGTGTTACATTAGTTTCAGTTATTTTTATAAAATTTTTGAGAAAACATATTTTTTTTAACAATGTTGCCAGGCGTGAATCACTATGATATTTGCAATATTAATAGAAAATTTAGTATTCTATAATATATATTTTTTGTAGAGTGATTCATGCCTGGCAACGTGTCTAAAAAAATTTTTTAAATATTATTTTGGCCGTAATTTTTGAAATTTTTAATTTTTTTAATCCCCCAGCCCAACCCGTGGTCTATCGACGTTCTTATGAATGAAACTTATGCTTATTTCCTGTCAAAATTTTAATAAAAAATTTTCAAAAAATTCGGTGTCTTAGGTTTGTGTCCTATGTGCAAGCGGACACGCTCTTTAAGATTATGTTAGGTTTTTGTGCAACAAGTCTCAGGTTAGGGCAAACACAAAATGTGACTACAATTTGACGTGAATTCAAGTATTATTTCACTATACTCTATATTTTAAGTTTTCGATAAAAAGTTTAAATTTTAACATTTTAAACTTATATAAGTATCGATAAAAGTATCGCTATAACATCTATAATGATTTTGCGTTATTTTAAAAAACTTACATGGCAAAATCTAAATCACATTATTGAGAACACACACATACACACAAGAGCGGTCTCTCAGTTGTAAACAAAGCAAAATGTTCACAGCCTGTGAGCTTTTCACCCTTTAATATGTCATAAAATTATTGATAAATAGGTATTGAAATTTAATATTCAGGGGATAGTAATTAGTAATATAACACCTGTAGTATTAGGTCATGATTTATGGTCATCTATACCTTATGTGTGCTATGTTTACAACTGAGAGACCGCTCTGATACACACAGTCTGACAATTTTATAATAAAAATTAACTTAGACTTCTTTATTGTTGAAATAAATAATAATTCATCATTGAATATAATTATTTTTTATATTAATGTGATTTCATTTGAGTATACATTAGTCTTATGTAATTATGTTGATTAAGAAATAACTAAAATAAATATCTATTATTAGTTAGCACTACATTAATATAAATATATATATATATATGCTTTGTTGGAGAACTAATGTTTAAAAATTAATTTTATAATGAAATCTCATTATAATAATGGAATTTTTTTAAGTTTGTCTCTTCATTGCTTAATTAATTTCTTCATTGTAATGACAACCATTTTAATGATGCGATAATATAACAATCTGATGTATTTAAACAGCTTTTATTAATTTAAAAAGTATATATTCCAATCATCTAATCGTTACCTATTATGAAAGTTTGTTATGTACTAAAGTATAAAATATAATATATTATGCAATAAATAGTAATACATTTATTGATTTTTTTTAAATCCCTTAAATTTTCTAAAAGTTTGAAGTTTTTTCTTCAAGAATTATGAATCAATTTTCAATAATAGCTCTTTTAGTATTGACTTTATGTTATGCTGAAAAGTTGTCTAATAATGAGATTAAAAATGAGGATGTCATCAAAATTAAATCAAAAATTTGTAGTGAAAACCCTGGGGAAAGGCTTACACCCGATCAATATAAAGCTTATATAAATTGTGAACATCAAAATGAAACTGAAAGCGCCGGTAGTAAAAAGTATGGCGAAAAGGTATTTATATTTCATATAAAATATTTTAATTATTTTATTGAGAATTTAAATCTTAAAAACGAAAAATTAAATTATTAGTAATTGAAATAATTCTCTCCACAAAAAGATAATGGCGAGTGTTTTAGAGTGTGCTGACAAAGCTGATGATGTGCCTGCTCTGAAGACCAGTGTTGCTGAACAAAATATTATTATTTATGCTTGGTGCAGTAAAAAGTTTCAGGACTGTATAGAGGAACAGAGAAGTAAGTGGGTGGGTGAAAATAACGAAGGAACGAAGCAGGCAATGTTGAAGCAATTTACAGAGAAAATTGCAAGTTACTTTTATATTAATTATTGATTTGTTTATTTTAAGATCAATTTTATAAAATCATTATTTACTTTCAGGTTTGCTATAAGACAGCTCTTGGAATTGAATAAATATTTATAGTTTTATATTTTTAATAAATAAGAGATATCTTAATATTATTATATAATATTATAATAGCGAATGAAAATTAATTAAAATATGAGAGTTTATTAAATATATTTATCAGAATTTGGATTAGAGGTCTAAAACACAAACCAACGGGTGCGGGTTAGACTCTTGCGGGTTTAAAAAATTTTCATATTTTAAACCTCTAACTTGTATGATGGAACGGTTAAATATTTAGTTTCAATGACAATTTTTAATTTGTAATATTTTATAGCTTATTCTTTTGTGTTGAAATAAATAAAACTTTATCATTGAATCCGATTATTTTTAAGAGCAAAGTTATTTTATTAGAGTATAACTTAGACTTTAATTATTGTGAATCATTTACTAGTATAACGAATATCTAATTATAATCAATAACTATAAAATAAACAAATATTTATTTTTTGATATATACCTGTAATAGAACTAATGTTCAAACACTCCTCTTATAATTAGCTCATTTTATAATAACCGTATGTCCTTAACATATTTATTTTCAATATAACGGTAGTTCACTTTAATTGTTGCTTGACTAGGGTGACTACATGTCCTGATTTGTGCGGGACAGTCTCGCATTTTAAGTCAAGAAAATTAAAATCAGAAAATATATACCTTGGTCCCCCTTTGATTTTTAGGATAAAATTCAAAAAAATATCTTTGGTCCCGCTTTAATTGTCTTGTCCCGCATCCGTAAAAAATTTATGTGGTCATCCTATGCTTGACTTCGAAATTAATTATGTAAAGTAACAACTATTAGAAACATGCTATTATACCATCTATTTAACCAGTTGTTATAAATTAAATACGTAAATAATCCAATCATATCATTATAAATTATTGTGTAAGATAGTTATGTAAGCATGCATTAGAATATAAAATAAAAGTATTAAATATTAACTCATTTATTAATTTTTTGGAATTATTACGAATTTTCTGAGAGTTTTAAGTTTTTTCTCTAAGAATTATGAATCACTTTTCAGTGTTCGCTGTTTTAGTATCGGCATTGACTGTATGTTATGCTGGAATGTGGTCTAACGAATGGGAGAATAATGAGGATTACATTAAAATTAAGGCAATAATTTGTAGCAAAACACATGAGGAAAGGTCTACTTCTGATCAATGGACAGCTTATATAAATTGCAATCAACATAATCGTACTGCAAAGCCCGGTAATGAAAACTTGGTCGAGAAGGAATTTATATTTCTTATGAAAATTTTCAATTATTATAATAAGAATTAAAATCTGAAAAAAGTGAAAAAACTTAATTAAAACAAAAATTCATTAATCAGTTATAATATAATATTGAAATATCTCTGAAGTAAATAAATGTATGTCTGCTGTTCCAGTCTATAAATTGAATTCAATTACAGAATACATAAATAGTATTTCTCTAATTAAAGCTATTTCTATTACAGTACAGTAGACTCTCATTATAATGAAAAGCTGAATGCAAGTGAAATCTGTTTTATTTGGTTAAAATTCATTAATAGCTCTGATTTAACATCAGGTCTTAAGTAGAGAAAAAAGTTGACTCCATATAGAATATAAAGAATGTGCAATAAATAAAAAGTAGTATTAAAATGGAATAAAATTTGAAAAATTGAGTGGATATGGAATTTATAGGAATTCATTATAATGAAAATCTTCTGTGTATGTGAATTAGTAGTATTTTATTTGAATAAAGGCTTACTTTATTAAATCTGTGAATAATTTTGGCTCTGTTTTGGGTGAAAAGTACAATAGCTGTCAACTGTGGAAATTAAGGAAAACTTAAAATTATAAATTGTTATAACGTTTAAAATCCTTTCTAATACCAAATTGAGTATATGTTGGTCTCCATTCCATTTTATCCAAATGATATCATAAACTTTCTGTGCATATCATATAAACCAATATTTCCTTTTGCTTTAAAACATCCAATTTTACTAAAGTTGCGTTTTTGCTGTCCTTAACACACATTTAAAAAATTATTAATCGTGTCCATAAGATCCAGGATTAGAAGTATTGTAATATATTTCTCAGACATTACTCAGAGTCACTTAAGAATAACTTTTTTGAAACAAAGGCTTTTATTTAATTGCTTAATATATCTATAAAGCCTTGCATTTTCTGAGCTCTATCTATTCGGAAAATTATTTTAAACTAAATACAAACAGATCTTGTTTTAAAAATTCTAATTTGTTCTGATTTAGATATACCTTTCACTCGATTAAGAGTTTATAAAAATTCTATATTTATTAAAGGTGTGCAACTTTATAACACTGTAGATGTGAATATTAGATCTATTAATAATTTGTCAAAATATGTTTTTAACATTAGACGATCATTATGTGATATTTTTGAATTATGTAAATCTTTATTTTAAAATGCTTTTTATGTAAGAGGATCTCACGGGAGAATAGCTTATAGCTAATTGTGTACATTCTCTTTAAATAAAAATGATTGATTGATTGATTGATTGATTTAATAAAAGTTAAATATATGAAAATTTTACTGTAAAAACTATATTATATATAAAATTATTTGCTATTAATGAGCT
>JAQGAM010000702.1:0-11492 GCA_034697665.1 Nanhermannia comitalis
GCAATAGAAAAAGTAAACTACTCTCTCTTCGGCAGATAGGCTCCGGTGTTAAAACAATATCATCAAACAATGTCACATTTTCAGTAGTGTTGGTGACATTTGTAACGAATGAGATGTTACTGCTGGTCAATATGTAGGACTCCACTGAAACATTACTATTGTATTGTAAGTCTGTGCAAATCGGGGAATAGTAATGCGTCTGAAAATCTATTAGAAAAATGAATTTTATTATTGCATGAAAGTATGATTAATTATTGTTTTATTCTCTGTGTTATTGCTTTTGGATTTATGTCCAACACTCCGTGTCAACAACTTATGCTATTTGTTTGCAAAACTATTATCAATGAAAGTATTTTTCTGTTTTGCCATTTATTCACTTTAACATAACTCCAGTTTTCCAGAGTTTTCTTAATATATTTTACAAAAATTGATTCTGTTTACAGATTTAACTATAATTATAAATGAGTTAATTAGTAGTTGTTATGCGAATATTTAACTCAAATTTATTTATTAGTTATTACCCTAATTTTCCGCGTATAACCCGCGGGTTATACGAGAAAGAAAGTTATTTTTTGGAAAATTTAATGGTGCGGGTTATACAAGGGGTACGAGAAAATTTTTTCTTTTTATTTAAATTATTGAAATTTTTAAGGTGTGGGTTATACGTGGGTGCGAGTTATACGCGGAAAATTAGGGTAATTAAAATTTCCTTAATTTAATATAAGCTATGATTAAAAACAGTATTTCTCGGCGAATTATTTTGATAACCTTAACCTAAAGCTGTTTGAATAAGATAATGATGTATTTCATTGCAAATTGATATAAATTCATTGAAGCACTCCATTAAAAGCTCAATTTTCTATTATCCTTAAAACTCATCGCTTACAGAATTAAGCCTTATCTCAATTCGAATTTCTTTTAATAAACTAATAGAATATCAGTATATATTTTTTATGAAAGGTATAAGACATAGAGTGCATGACTAGAATGCATGAATGCTGTAATTTATAAATTTCATACTCAGCTGCACCTCTCGCTATCTCCTGTCTAGTTATATAATAACTAAGTTATAGTTTACGCAATTATTCTTCGGTCAGATCAATAATTTATACCCGCATTTCGAAGACATATAGACATCATTTATTAATCCCAGAAAAAGTAATATAGAAAATGAATACAATATACGACGCTAACAAATATTTGTGTCGAAAGAATATCTATCAAAAGCAGTCAGAATTCAGTTAAATTCTAAAATATTTTATTGATCTTTAACTTCAATTTCTTTGGTATATTTTTTTTATCTGGTTTATGAAAAATAATTCAAAATCAGCTAATTATTGAAATAAACCTGAGTTCTGAAAGCTCCGGAGGGGTGAGCTTTCGGAAAAATAATTTGCTAATACTTTTGTAGATTTTTTCAGACATAACTCAAAGTTTTTCTAAAATAATTATTTGAAAAGTACACTATTTCGAGAAATAACATGAAATATTAATATTTTACTTTCCCATAAAACTATTAAAAAATCATTGAGTGGACTAAGGAATATATTTTAAAAATCCCTAACACCACCCTACCTACACCACCCTACCTACACCACCCTTGCCAAATACTATATAAACATTGTTTTTGCTGAAAGTTTTGTTTTTCATGTGTTGAATGTTGTTTCTTAAAAAATATTATTTCTTTTTATGCTATTTTTGAATTATTTTAGACTTATGTAGGGCTTGTTTTATTGATAATTATGTATATAAACAGCAGATAAGCAATAGTTTCTAATAGAAATTAAATCAGTGACTTTACATATTATGAGTCAAAATAAATAGAAAATCACTTAAAATTTAAAGTTAAAAAACACACGGAATAAATGAATGAATGAAAGTTAGAAAACTCTAAAACTAATTCAGAATGAATTACAGGCCAATAATAATTTCAAAGTTAAGGGAATACATAATTTTGAAGGTTCGACAAAAATGGTTAAAATCTCGCTCAAAGCCTTTTGACAGTATCTTAAATAAGTAGAACTCTGATCACCTCTTTTTTATTTCTAACTCAATCTAAATGTTCAGTAGTAAATATCCTGCAGTATATAACGTGTCATTTATTCGCTGAGCTGACTTACTTTTAACGGCATCACGGCCTGCATCCACAGCAAAGGCAATACTGATGAAGAGTGAAAAGATCTCTTCGGTAGACCTGTTTGAGAGACAGTTAAATATATTGTATAATAGATATTAGAATGCAAAAGGAATGTGTTTGCTTTGGAGCACTTCTATTCTCATGAAATATATTTTGCATATAATAAGAGATCATACAAACCTCTCAGCCTTAAGATATTCTATGCTTAGAAATGGCAAATAAAATCTCGAATGCAGTAGAATTAAAATGAGTATCAAGTAATGCATAAACTTATGTGAAAGTGTTTTCTGGTAAAAAAATATTCTCATGTTTTCTATGTTCCTAACGGTTCCAAATGTAAAGTAAACACAACCTATTTTTCTACATTTTAATGCCTTACACAATATAATGCTTAGTAAAAAGACAAGCTTTGAATCACTAACTTATGAGATAAAAGTTTTATTATGTTCTTTAAAAATGAAAATCTAATACAATATTATTCTGTGATCTACTCTGTGTGGGTTTCTATAGGAATATGACTATTGATGCGAATTTTTGCATTATTTTCTTAATATTTTTATATTAAATTTTATTGATATATCTGTATTAATAAGTTAATGAGAATTAATATTCACTCATATTCTAAGAGAAACTCTCAAAAAAAGTCAAAATAGAAAAAGTAATTAAATTTAACAGATAATTAGGTATTAGTGTAAATATTTTCGGAATATTTAATATAAACAAAAAATTTCTATAAGAATTCTCTAAAAAAATCAATGAATTTAATCATAATTTCAAAATTTTCATAAGCATCACATGATTTTATAGAAAACAGCATTAAATCAAAGTTTCACTTTATTGTTAATGAGTTTTTTAACTACTTTTGAAAAAATTAGTTCATAAAGCTTTGGAGGGTATTCAGAATTTTAGAGCTTTTACAGTGCAATAGTAATTAATCTATTTAAATAACGCTCTAATGTGAAAGCAATGTGTTCACAAAGTGTAACTGTTTTCTTTCCTTAAGGGTTAGCAGATCTCAAATAATTAAATGGAAAACTCCATCATTATATTTGATCATAAGTTAGAGCAGATATAATTCCAAATGTTATTTTGAATTCATTTTTTATCATAATTCTCAAGTCAAATGAAAAATTTTATGAAATTCTCTTTAATTATATTAAAAATTTAAGTTATAATCCTATAGTTCGCAACATATTTAACGTAAAAATTATTTGTATTCATTTTATAAGTTTTGAAAAATAAACTTTAGATATCTTTTTGTCACAAAATATGAAAACAGTTTTTAACTGCAAATACATAATGATGTACACCGAGGCTGGCCCAGGCTCGAGGCTCAGGCTCTGATCTTTGAGCATGTTAAGCCCAGGTTAAGCCTACATACAAATGAGTCGCAATAATTGAAATTTGATAATCATATTAATTAAACAGCATTTATATTTCAGTTTATATTTCAGTTATATTCTAAGGAAAAATTGCAATTTATTTCATTTTCAGGCTCAAGCGTTGAGAGCCTAGGCTCAGGATCAGAGGTTGGGAGTCTAGACTCAATGAAGCTGAGCCTGTGTGCATCATTAATAATATAAGTACGAAAAGTAAATTAGATTGTGAACTGGCGAACAGCAGTTACAACACAACAACTTAATCTTTAATCCTCTGATTCAAAAACTTTTAATGCATTTCATTTATGAAAACGAACTTATTTCACCCTAAAGGATAAAAAGAGAATATATTGATATATTCAGTATCGTAAAGGAATTAAGATTTAAATAAAATGATTGAATGTTAAGAAATATACTGTAAATCCCTATGACTCGCATTTTGAATTTTTCTTCAAATTATGTCAACTAAAAAATTGTTATAACATTTTTTTTCAATGGTCAGACACGTGTCTCATACTTTATAACTATGAAAGGCTTCATATAAAAAATAGACTTCATTTGAATGACTATATTCTACAACAAAAGGCTAAAAAGCATCTAAAGCGAGAACTCGTCGCATGAAAAGCCTTTTCATATTTTCTGAGTTATGAAAGACCTAAACATACATTTTTTTGGTGCAAATCTGGCCAATGAGATGAAAAAATAAGATTCATTTGAGTGATGAATCCAGAATTCAAAATAACATATGAAATATATTTCTTGTTGACCTATTGAGAAATGTGTATAAACACTGTTATAATAAATACTTTATTTTAAAGTTAGAACAAAGAATTTATAATTTCATGTGTATTGCATTTTATTTTTTGTGTTTTATTTTTCGTTTACTTCGGAATATAAGACATGAGTAGGCGTTAAGCTCACCGCTGCGTTCGTGTAATATCAGTAGTGCTCAGCACTGAGAGGTTATAAATTTTTCACAGTCAACATCAGAATAAGAAGAGTATGTATTAACTTATAAATTGGTTACTTTACATGAAAGCTCAGTCAAGCAAAAACATTAACAGCTATTGACTTGAAAATATAGTACTCAATAACGAAATATCTTCTCAAATAAATAGCTCAATAAAATGCGAATGAGATACAGTTTGACTCTTACCTCGTACACCATTTCATTAATCTGCTAACATCAAAGACGGCATATAAGACGAGAAAAAATGTATTCCACAACCCAACGCATGCATACATGGCATAAAAATCAAGTTGAAAGTCTTCACATATGTTATATATCACTAAAAAAAAGTTAATAATTTATTTTTGTGACAGTTATTTCTAAATTTTAATAAATTAATTGTTTATACCCATCAAAGTGTATACAAGTATTTTTAATTTAATTATACAAAAGAATTATAGCATAAAATATTTATTTAATCTGCTATTGTTTTGTTGTACATATCAATAGCTCTTATGAGTCTTCAACTAAACTGTTCAAAAAGGCAGTGTTATTATGAGATTCTGTAATCATCAGCTAATTATCTTAATTTAGTTATACCACTGCTATTATTTAATATTATAACCAGATGCCTGACTTTTAGGCAGTCGGTAATCACAAATATGAAATGGAGATAAACAAAAGTAGGTTTACCTGTAATTTTTTACGTATAGCTCGGAAATGAAAGAATATTTCGAGTAATTCTAATATTGCTCTAACTATTTATCGATTAAAGTAGAATCACTTGGAAAATATTATTTATTTTAGACAAAATGTTCTTTCATTTCCGAGCTATGCGTCTAAATTTACATATGAACCGAATTTAGTTTATTTCAATTTTGTCTTTCAAAACGGAAGAGTTCAAAATCTAATTTTATGCCAATTATCACTCGATTCAATGAGTTCATAAACCACTAGACATCTGCTCATTTATCAGGACTCTAAATATTGATATACGCTTTTTAAATATTTTTTTATATAGAATCCGAATATGTAATGTGTTTTGCTGTCTATAAATAATTTTTTCTCAATGTCAGGAATATATATAAAGTTATTCAAAACCTCATGGAATTTCAGGATCTTCAATAAAAAAAACTAATTTTTTGAAATTTTTATTTTATATATTAATATTTATATTTTTAAAAACTTAAGTCATCTTTCTAAATATAAACTTGATCTTGCACTAATGGTTTATTAAATTTCGGAGAATTAGATTCTTAAATAAAATTTAATATGTAATGATTTAAGTTAAATTGCATAATAATTTTGATTAAATTTTTTTATTAAATTTTAATTTTGAGAGAAATTTATTTTCAGTTTTGGTGAAAAATGAAATTTTTGTTAGGCATTAAATATTGCAGGTGACTTAGTATCTGTAACAGCTAATAATAAATTTCAAAATAATCTTAAATTCTAAGGAATCATATGATTCATTTACAAACTACAGTACTATATAGAAAAAGGTGGGAAAATGTAAAAATTCATTGAAAATATTCGCAAATTGCGGTATTTTCTCAAATTCTGTTAATTGGAAAGAGGGAAAAATTCTGTTTTATTGATTATTTCAAACTTTTTCAGAGAAAATTCAGATTTCCCACAAACAGAACTCTCTGATCATAACAATAAATAATTCTTCCTTTATTTTAAAGTTAAAAATGAAATTATATGATTAGATTAAAAAGTTTGAAATTAAAAACTTTTTCTAAATACCTTTGATGTATAAACAAATGGGTGCAGTTGTCATAATAATGACCAATGGTTGACCGCCTAAAAATGCAAATGAAAGACCGCCAATTGTTTGGCCGATTATGGCTTTTCGAATATCTGTGTAAATGAAATGAATTATGAGATTCTTAATAATGAGAAAATATTAATATTAAATAAGAAAAGAAGTAATCAATGAACAGTTTATTGACTGATTGATTGAATGAATGTTTTGCGTGCACTGTTACGAATACGAATCGAGACGGGTTTTCTCGATTAACCGTCTATTGACATAAGATTACATGTACTGTATTAAGTAATTCATTAAGTTATTAATGACTCGACTTAATTGCCTCCACATTATGTCTTTTTACTTTGTATATAATATAAAAAATTTTATTCACTTTTATTTTTTTTATTGGAAACTCGATTGTAAATAGTGAAGGGCAAAAGTTAAGCTCGAGTTTGAGCTTGAGCTGAGCTGAGCTTGTCCCAGCTTAAGCTAAAACTCAGCTAATTCAACATAAGCTCAAGCTCAGTATCATGTAAGAGAAGCTAAGCTTAAGCTAAAGCTCATACAAAGTGAGCTTATGCCCATCACTAATTGTACAAGTTAGATAATTATCAAAATTACTTTTTATGCCCCATCAACACTGCTTAGAATCATAATATATTAATTTAAAAATTATTTATATTTTAATTCAATCAATCAGTTAGTATTTGATACTTAAATATGATAATAATAACTGATGATGAGGTAAATGAGGGAAATAAATACATACCACCTATATTTCCAATTAGAGATTACAATGAGAAAAGTGAAGCAAATTGAAAGAAAATAGTGAATCAACTTATCAATAAAGAAATAGTGATTATATTTTAGAAATTAGTTATCGTTAAAGGAAACAAAATAGCTAAGAAAGTGTGTGTGAAATACCAATTTTTCCTTGTGTATTATTGTCGTTGAGAACACCAAAAGCAATGGTGGGTAATATGCAGGCAAAGTATAGAAAGAAAATAGTTGATATTGTTTTGTGGATTGTCTTACGACCGACAACACCTAATCAATAGAGTCAATGCAGCCATGAATAAGATATAATGTACTCGATTAATTAACTTATATTAATTAAGTCTATTCATTCAGTCCATATAATTAGTTCATACAAATTACTGTTTGCTTTAAATACTGTACTAAGTGAAGAGTTCTTTCAATAATATGCATTACTTATGTAACGTAAGTTATATGTAAAATGTATGTGTTTTTGAAAATTCTTTAACTCATTGAAAACATGTTGAGTATTCCCAACTCGTTAGTGTATAATCAAATTTTTAAACTAACTCTTTTGTAACGGAATACATCAGGGTTAGTAAAATTGAATATACCGTAATTCTGGTAGATTTCTGGTTGAACCTAAATGTTTCAGTTTGTATGTTATTTAACTATTACACTGTATGTTAATATTGTTTTTTGATTAAACGTCAGCTTAAATGCTAATTTATTTGACTCTATTTTAATCGTTCATAAAATATAAGTTAATTATATGCTCAAGAGTAGAAAAATCAGTGATTCCTAAATAATTTCTATATATTCCTGTCATTGCACTTATTCAAAGACTTAATTACTTCAAAATTTTTGAAAGATTATATATAAAGTTCTTGTGGATTAAAACAATGCATTTTTATTTTGTTGAACGCTTTCATATGCTTCGTATAATATATGGTAATCTTGAAAAATCAAATCTGTAAACAAAAACTGCTGAATATGATTAGTTAAGAACAACACAACTCTCATGAGATGCTAATCTCTTGAATATATCGAAAATTTTTTCTTCATTAATACAATATTTTGTAAACTTTTCAAAAAATACACACCTATTACACAACTCTTGAAGAATTAAATCGCATAAATCAGAGGTTTTCAAACATAATGTTTTGCGGATCACTTGCATAGTAGACTACAATAGATGATAATATTGAAAATTACCTCTTAAGGGATCACTTGTGATCCGCTAAACCGAGTTTGAGAATCGCAGACATAAATAATAGAAATGATTATTTCCCTGACATTCTGTTCATAAAATAAGCTTTTGATTTATAGCGATTAGTTTTTTTAGTGAAAAATTGCAAAATATAAGATATAAAACGGATTGTGTGAAGAAAAGAGAGCTTATTGTTTGCTCTATTCGGACATCTTTCTTATCTCAAAGTTATATTTCACAGTTGGAAAATAGTATTATTGCGGAAAAGTTCGTCTCAGCCCTAACTTTAATAATTAAGCTTCATTTGAAACCAAGATTCTAATTAAAGCTTAATTGAGTATAAGAATTAATTATTTTCAATATTTAAATTAATAGCTGATCAAAATGAGTAATACTCTAAAATTTAAATCATAAAAATTAAAACCAATTGAATCGTAAAATAATTCACTAAAATGTGTTTTTCAAAGTTTAGAGTCTATTGAAAACACAGGAGTTATTCACGAATAGACACAAAAGTAAGCAATAAATATCAATAAAATTAGTGTAATAATCATGTCTATGAATAATAAAACACAATTAGGTGACTTACCATCTATATAATCACTAATATAATGGGACACTCGCCTCCGCAAGTCCTCACACAAGCCTTGAGCAAATCGACATTTCTGTTCCTAAACATAAAGAAATACTTCCATTAATTTTTAATTTTCATGCCAATCAATTTCTATAATCCTTTAAAAATAGATTTTATTAAATTAAATCCTTTTATTCATTGTTTGATTTTAATTTATGTGGTAATTAATCAAATTTGAAAGTTTACAATATAAGTGATTTATTTGGTTGATATAAATTGAAATGCAGTACAAATTTGGGAAAAATCCAATTCTGGTTGCTTTAAATCTTTAATTGAAAATTAGTTTAATTTACTATTAAAAATTGAAAAAATTATATGAAATGATAACCTATTTGAAGAGTAATCAATCATTTAAACAATAATTGATTGATAATTTGATAAACAGAATCTCCTGTCTGTTCTCGACAGCATTCAATTAATTCTTCTGAAAGGCAAAGCTTAAAAGTTATAAATATTCAATGAAATGGAAAAAAGTCTACAATTTTATTTTTAAAAATATGAGACAATAGATCAATTGTGAGGGATATATATAATAGTTTATTGCTCTATATTTGAGAATTCATACAGTATACTAATGAGTGTTCGTACACAAAAAATCTCGATTCTTGCTGACGACACATAAGAATCATCGACAGCCTCATTAATGGATAGCAAACACAATGTGACATAACTTTTAACAATTGGATCATTCTCTACAACTTAATGTCGAACGGTATTACTTGGTATGCTTTGAGTCACCATTATTAAGGTCACCATTCGTGGGAATACTTCTAATTATATGTTTTTGCCATTTTATAGGCTTTAATCAAATTTGCGATAAATATAAGATCAGAAAAAATTAAGAAAATAGTTAATCAAAAATGAATAAACAGTTTAATTATTGAGAATTAATCAGAATTAAAATAGAGTTAAATTTAAAAAAAGTTGATATCAAAGGATTTGATTAAAAAATATTTGAACTCATTTACTGGTAATGATTTATAATATGACTTTGGTTTTTACTGTTATCTATAGTAGACTGTAAAATGACGGGACATAAAGGGAAAAGTTATTCGTGATTTACTGCAACATTTGCAACACAGCAAAAATTTCATGTCTGTATCAGCAGTTTGACTTCGATTTTTCTTGAGCTCAATTCTTGGAGGAGAAGAACAAGAAAAGTGGAGGCAGTGATAGTCTTTGTAACCAATAGGATTAGAGGCAACTGCTTTTATACAGTAGAGATCTCAAGTGTTCAGTTAAATGACTGAATACAACTAAATGTAGGCCTATTGGCACATAATAGGACAGCATTAACATTCTTATTAAATGCATTTGCAAATAACCTGTAACACCAACCCTGTCAGGGAAGTCAAACTTCACTTTTATTCCTATTAATCATACGTTATATTAGTTTATTCTAAACTCTGATACTCATATAATTCATTAACTGTGATATGCCATTGGTTACAGTTATGAATGTTCAGTACCATAACTCTTAGAAATGGTCACAACATTAATAGTGTTTAGAAGTTGACACAAACTGTTACTTATTCAGTATTTTCAATGAAATATTGACTATTTCTTAATATAATAGTTCTAAGAAGATTTTGTAACACTCAATACTCCATCACCTTTATTAAAAATATCACTATTTGGAGAAGTTTTCTCTTTATTTATTGAGTGTATAGAAGAACTTCAATCAACTTTGAGTTACAGTTATTTCAGTTAATTATATTCATTTCAATAAAAATCAAAGAAATACTTAACAAATCTGCAATAGAATAAGGAAGTGTTTTGAAAAATAACTAAATCAATAAACAAAATTAAATTTTCTTAATAAATAAATATATTCAATAACTATTTTTGCTCATTTTGAATTTGAATCACTGTATTATTTAAATGAAAATATATTTTCTTATACAAAGTTTCTGATAGTATTAAAATACAGAGTTATATCATACAGTTGTTTCAGTGCAACAAAGTTTTAAGTTAAAAGAGTTATTCTCAAAAAATCAATATAAAAGCATAATAAAGGCAAAAATAGCCCTTACCATCGAAAAAGGCAATTATAGCCACTTATTAATGTGTCTCAAAAGTCTTATTTTATTCAACTCATTGCACACATTCAACTCATGTTTGAATCAAATTAAACATAAAAAGATAGGAATGGTTCAGAAGGTGCCTTCACTAGTAATAAGCATGTAATGAGAATTATGTCAAAAATATAAAGATTATTCTTTAATAATACTTGTTTTACAACTAATAGCTATTTTATAATTTTTCGTTTTCCAACATTTTTAGGATTTTTTGAAATGAGCCCAAAGTCAACTAACGATTTTGTTACCGGTATTTATTTGAATTAATTTGATTCATCTGAAAATTAGAGCCTCGAGGATAACTCAATTAAGGATTAGACTTGACTCTCACGTATCGATACCGACCGATTGTTTTAATTAATACGTAAAATTCATATTATGAGAAAACATAAATTTAAATATACTGTACTTATGATCTGATCTTATTTTATGTCAACTTTGAGTAAATCTAAATGTCTTGAATGGCAGACAGATATCGATATTATAAGTAACTTCTTTTATATCTGAATTAAATGCGATTTTTGATGGACTTATTCTTACAAAACATATATATTATTTAAACTGAAGCCAAGTTCATATTATACATAAATAAT
>JAQGAM010000703.1:0-11476 GCA_034697665.1 Nanhermannia comitalis
AGAGAGAGAGAGAGAGAGAGAGAGAGAGAGAGAAATATTATAATTCGGACCACTTTCGAGATTTGGACTTTAGTGTAGTGATAGTTATTTAAGTGATATGAGGCATAGATGGATATCATATGAATGCTGCGTAGAGTGAGGCTGGAGTGAGGGTCGTCTGTATAGTGGGTACACAGCAGTTCGTATTAGACAGTATTAGATACCCTTTAACTTATTGATTAATATAAAAAACAAGTGAGTGTCTTGTGATGCATGCAATGCTAAAATGATGCCAAAATGATTGTAAAGCCTGTTATCAAAATTGAAAATGAGACTTTATTTTCTACTCGACTACTACAATGATTATGGTGTTTCATTGGAAAGGTTCACATGAATATATATTCTCAGGCAAATTATACTATCAAAAAGTCACTTTAGCAGATATTTCATTGAAAAAAGTTTTTGCCTTCTTTTTTAAGGAAATTATTTCTGGATGAATAGTATCACCCATATTGAGGAGTAGTTGAGACGCATTCTTTATTTTCGTGTCCTGTCAATGTTCCAAAAGGAGGAGCTCTTCAAATATGACACCATTGAACAATAATATCTGAAATGATAAAAAATTAATACATTTTTTAAGTGCTCTGATCTGTATTCATGAAGTGATCGCAATCTAATCATCAATAGGTGTGGATCTATAATATGTTTAGTATGAAAGTGATGATAGTATTATTATTATTAGCTATTGCTTAGGCTGACATTTAGTTTTGTTTAACTATTAGAAATATTCATAAATTGGTCAGCGCTGCAGATGGTTTTATTTGGGTCAACCATTCAAGATTTGTAAACACTATTTGCAGATCATTTCGTGTTCAAAGCCCATCATTGATGAGGTGATGATTAAAGCTATGACTAAAGCTATTAAGCTGTTTATAGTGCATAAGTCATGTTTATATTATATCTCTATAAATGGGTCAAATCATTTTTTCAATCACTAATTCATAATTAGGTTTCGATGTTTTACCGATCGTCAGTTTTAAAGGAACCTGATTTTGTATTCAGTATGAATTTATATGTTGGGCATAAAATATTACAACTGTAAAGTCCCCCGACATTAAGCCTTTAATTAATGTCGATTCGTTTCTCACAGATGCCAATTATCTCACTCTTTTCACTCCCTTTATTGCTAAGATTGATAATTACGAAACACAACACACAGCAGACAACACACATTTCACTTACAAATAACAGAGAGAAAATATTTTTTATATTTTTGATTTATGTTTCGTAATGAGACCTGAATTAATAATGAAAACGTGATATTATTTCTTAAGTCTTAATTACAAACATTATTTTACTGATTATTTAACTAATAGTGAATGACATTGTCTGACCTTCGAAAGTACTTTTATCGTTGAATCAGTTTCTTGAATACATATTTAGCGTAAATTCTCTTTTAAATAATTGGCATCAAAAATATTTTATTCAGAAGTGAGTTCATACACTTGAGGACTCTTGTGTTGCGCAATCAGTTTAGACAAAGAATTATCTCTTAAATTAAACAAAAGAGCATATTTAGGTAAACATTGAAACTGCTTTTATTTTGCATAAACTTGAGTCTAGATTTACTCAATTGCAAAAATCTTTATGCAATTTAAAAGTTTTGCCTTCAAATTGATCATATTCTTCATTTACGCCATTTGTGTACTATTCTAACAATTCTTCTCCCAATGGTTTCTTCCTTTTTAAAGCTTTAACATTTTTATGCCAATTCTCTGTTCTCCATTTAAGCCCCACTGCATTTAAGACCCCCTCACTAGCATTTTAAAGTAAAATGGCTAAAGCCTCTCGATAGCTCCTTCCTTTGCCTCATCTGCAGCATGTGATGGTGCAGTGACCTGCATAGAGCTCTCTCTCTCTCTCTCTCTCTCTCTCTCTCTCTCTCTCTCGCTCGCTCGCTCGCTCGCTCTCCCTCTCTCTCCACTCAATACATGTGATTTACACTATTTTCAGTGCTGGTCCAACTCGTCTCATCTCATCTGCAATCCTGTCTCCTCTCCTACTGTTCTCCTACTGCTCTCTCACACATCTCTCGTATATATATCTCTCATTTCTCTGTACTGTTTAGTAATATTATGATGCAGTTGATTCAGTTGAGTCAGTTGCTAAGGTGACTTAAAAGATAGCCAGAAGAGAACTTTTTCTTTTGCAAATATAGGATTTAAATTGGAAAACTTTTCTGCTTTCCTGCTGTGCATAGAGAGGACCAGTGGATGAAGTTAGAGCTGGAATAAGATGAAAATCAAAGCAAAAGGGGAGAGAAAGAAATAAGGAAACGAATCTTATATACAGTCTGATGCATATAAGTTTTTTTGAATTCGATGATAGGTTCAGTTAATGCATTAGACTTTAGCTTTGGTCAATGCGAATGCAAAAAAGCACATTTGGAGCTAAAAACTTATTGGCGTTCAGCTTAACTATTAATGTTAAGCAATCATTGCAATGGTATATATTAGTGATGTTGTGATGTAGTGTCCATTGACACGCAAACTTCAAATGTACAATTTTGTCAAATATAGAGCTTGTTTATGTATATGTAGATTAGTTGGATAGCTATGCATTTTACTAATATGTTATATTATGATTTATCTACACATTAGTATTTATATAAATCACAATCAAAACTAACAATCTCACAATCGCTAAATCCATGCATTTTCCTTTCTCTACATTTTTTGATAAGATGCTGATGATGTGACCGTCACAATAGTAGGATTACAATGAGTGGCTCAAAGAAAAGGGGGATTGTATTCATCCAAAAGTGGGGAAAACTCATGAAAACATAAATTCCATACCACTATATCTATGGCCAAACTTTTTATCGATTTTTTACCAATACTGGAGACTAAGATTAAGGTATTGCGCTATTATAACTCAAAAGCGTAGGCAACCAGAGAGAATAGAGAATAAGTTTTCTTACTTATTGCAAGCAGATGAAGGGGGGCCACAATTTGAGGGGAGGCCCAACTCATAAACGAGGGGTCGACAGCACAGCAGCAAACGAAAGATAGATTCGTAAAGAAATATATATCAATATACTGTATAAGTATAAATATCTTTTACTTTTTATAACAAGTTCAAAAAGTTCAATTCAATGGACTACACGTTTTCATATCACATACGAACAGAAGTTTTACAAACAATTGATTGACTGACCAGTTATCAGCTCTGTTTGCTTTGATTGTGTCCATCATTTCCTATATTTGTTTGCATTTCTTAGAAAAAGGAAATTAACTTAAAATGAGATGATTTTAATCACATATTTGATCATTATTTTCAAAATTTCCATTAAATTTCAATTTAAAAAATTAATAACAAACAAATTAATGCAATTTAAGCATTCATTATCTGCACAATTATTGTAAAATGAAATTAATTTTTATAATTTGCAGCCTTTGTGTTCATTTAAATCAATTAACTAAATAATGAAACAATTACTGCTCAAAATTTAAAATTTAATGAAACTCTTAAAGGTCTTCAATTTAAATTAAGCACAATTACACATAATTTTCGAGTCATTTATTTCTTCAAAATTTCATTTTTTTCCTAAAAACTCATTAAAACTATATTTTCAAAATAATTACTATAATAAAGATTAGTTTAAAAAAATAATCTCTGAGTTACTTAATGGTAGAAAAAGGTATTGAAAACACTCTATTCATAATATAGTAACACAAATTCGTATTATAGTTTAAATATTTCTAAAAGAGATATTTCTTCATTAGTTTTTGTATTTTTTCATTTGTTATAACGAAAGAAATTTAGTATAATTGAGTTTTACTTCTTTGCGAACTTAACATTTAGGTGTTTAGTTCCTAAACAGCATTCCCTTCATTGAGATAATTCTGTAATTATTTGCTATTGTAAGTCAGGCTAAATGTAAATGATAGTGGAAGTACTGCTGCAGTTTCAACAAATGTTACCCTTAATGGGATTCTGCTTTAATTTGAATAATAAATAAAAGTTCATTTTGAGTGCTCTTGACATGAAAGGCATTAATTTTACGAGACTTTCATTAAGACAATTGACAATCAATATAACGATAACAGTTATACATTTAATTAAATGACTCTCTAATCAAAGTAATCGCTTTTTCTGACAAATAGTTTTTTGTAATGAAAATTTAGATGAACTCAAGTAATGGTTAAACATTTAAATAGAAAAATTCAGTTATATAATAGTTATGGCCACTGATTAAAATTAATTTTCTCTAAATATTCAATAGTTGCTCTCTTTGTACTTTGAAAATTAGTTTGATTTTTTTTTTGATTGTATTGATATAAACTTTTCACTTACATTATTTTTCTGAATTAGTCATAAGATTACGATGTTTTCAAAACAAAACTAAAGCTTAAATATAATAAAAACTTTTATGAGCTGAAAAGCTTATGCTTTCTATTTTCTTTAATATATCAAATAATAGAAAGTTTAATAAAAAAGTTTTAATTTTTGATTTTACAGCTCTTTTTTATTTTAACTAAAAATCAAATGTTTTAAATTAAATATTGAAATAAAATTTAGATTTTTTAAACTGAGAGTCAAAGATTTCTATTTTAATCCTATTTCTATTTTAATTAGAAATTCAATTTTTGAATTTAATTTTTAAATAGATTTAATTATATTTTTTCTACAGATTTAATAGTCGAATATATTGTTTATATTGTTTGGATTAATTTTAGTTTAAGTTTGAATTGCTTTTTGTTAAAGTTTAAGTTTTATTTCAGTTCTTAAAGGTTTTATAACAAAGTTTTAAAGTATTTATAATAAAATGATTACACACTTTAAAAATGTAAAAAATGTTTATTAAAAACAAACATAAGGCGCTACCGCTACTTATATTACTTTCTGGTACCCGTTAGTAATCCATAAAATGAAATTTTGATAAACAAGAGTGTATTGATTTACTTAAAGCAGTTATTATTAAGTAAATCAAAAGTAGGTTAAAAGTAGGTTTTAAAAACTGAAATAATTTAAGGTTTTCACTTTATTTTAGTTCGTCAAATAACTAAAGGTTAGTTAAACATAAAGTTTTTTGGTTCACTAAATTCTTACTTTTAAAGTTAAACTAAAATGAACTTTAACTAAAAAGACATTGAAGTTAACTCAAATGTTACATTTAACTTAAAAAGGTTTAACACATATAAACCCGTCAACTTGAACAATACATAATATGGACAGAGTTGCATATAAAAGCTGCGCATCATTTTTAATTAAACACATAACTAATAAAAGGTCATCCAATATCTGATACTTGATATGCCAATAGTAACCCATTTCTTCTTAATGCTAATGCTCTGTCCCTCACTCTCAAGTTTAGCTCTGACTTCATTCAAGTCTAGAGTAATGTGATTCAAACTATATTATGATTGGAATAGAATGAGATGAAATTCTTAATGAATGGAATGGGATTGGAAGTGATGTTTAAAATCTTGAAATAACAGTGTTTGAAACTTTAAATGCTTTCCATCACTATTGACAACAAACGATCATCATATGGTCTTTATTCCAATCATATTACGTTTTTTAATTTACAAAAACATATTTTTTTGTTAAATTTTCATTAATATTATTAATACAAAAATAGTTTAACAAACATAATAATGCTGTTATATCCGGATAAGAAAGACATATTTCTAGTTATTGTAATTTAATATAATTTTTTATCGCCTAAATTAAACAACATCATGAAATCATAGCTTTTAAGTGTCATATTTATCTTCAACCAATTCCTAATATGCACTATATTTTTTCAATACCATACACTACCGGTAATTAATTAAGTTAAAATATATAATTTTTTAAAGTTTTCTTTTTTAATACTGAAACTAAATTTTTAAACTTTGAATATTTCATATGTAAAGCATTTAAAAGTTACAAAATTAATAATTATTTAAAACTTAATTCTAATTATGTTTCCTTCCAATGCTTCTGAATTTTTTCAATTTAAAATTTATATTTCAGAGAATTTCAAATATCAATAAAATAAATGTTTAATTTTACTGTTTTATTGAATATATTAAAAAAATTTGTAATAAAAATTTGTAATTTAATCAATACTTAAATGTCTATACCTAAGCATTATATTATATACAAAATCAAAATCTGGAAGCTTATGAATGGCAAAACCTACACAAACAAATAGCACTGTAGAATATAAAGCTATGAATCAAATCACTCCAAATATGAAATATGATATCATTTTGAAAAGAAAAGTATAATCAAAAGTGGAGTCGAAATTACTGCCGAACATTTCAATGTTATTATCCATATATATAATCATTTAAAGAATTTTATTTTCAAGTCATAAAAGATGAAATACATGAGACCGTGTCATCATTCCGTGTCATTTCAAAATTCTATTTTTTACTTCAAATAATGATTAATTATAAAAATGAGTCTATTATTTCAAGTATGAAATACAATTCATATGCTCTTATCAGTAAAATGACTATTGATATAGTGTCCCAAAATTCATACCTATTATTGCGCAAGAATTGCATAGAATACAAATTAGAGGCAACTGTTTTTTGTTTGCATTTATTCAAGTCTTTAAATATTATTAATAAAGTTGAACAAAATTAGGGCAGAATTTGTGACTTAAGTCATTAAGTCATTAAAGTGACCATAAATTTTAATTTTAATTAATTTCTATTTGTTTTGACTATTTATGTGACTCTATTAAGACTTTAAAAACAATAACCGAAAACGGATGCCTTTCATTAGACTTAACGACAACAATAAAAAACTATTCGGAATATTATTATAATTACTCACAATTATTGTAAAACAGTACAGTACTATGTTATTGATAAAAATTTTCTATTTCAATTAAACTTAATATAAACAATTAAATTAAATAAATAAACTTTGTTAGAAAAATCTTAATTAAACAAAAAGTTAAGCTCATTTGAATTGAATTTTTGACAATTTTTGAGCATATTTGCTTCGAAAATGCAATAATTTTACTTATGCTTATAGTAATGATCCATTAGAGTAAAGAATTTTAAAATCGCTTCCAGAATCAAATAATGACATTTAATTGCCTGTCCTTTGAACCATATATTTGATATTCTAATAGTAGTTATCAATTATTTTTGTATTTTAGACCCAAGTTACTGTCTCATTGTATTAAATCTATTTATGATATTGAAATACAAGTACTTATTCAAATATTAAACAAGTTTGAAAGAATTTTTATCGTCCAAAAAAGAAATTTTGAAAATTTTTATCATATTATTGAAACTTTTACAAAAATCAGAATAACATATGAAAGAATAGTAATTTGCTTTTTCAGTTTGTTATATATTAATAAATTCTTTTCTATTATTCATAAGTTGTATTGTACTGATAGGACTATTACTAACTTTGCTATTACTTGAATTGATTTCAAGGACTTCCTGAAATTAGGAACTTTTTCTACAATCTTAAACTCTGTGTTTTTGAATTCTACGAGAATGTAATGCTTTTGCATAACACCAAAATTTCATTACTGTTCTTAACAGAATTGTGTCTCTGGGGGGTGATGTTTAAGTACCGAGAACTAAAACTGGAACTTAAATTATATTTTTAGTTCCATTTATAAGATTATATAATTTTAAATCAGGATCTCGTAGAATAAAAGCAAAATTTCAAAATCAAATGATTAATACTATGAATAGTTAATATAAAGTTTATGAGTAATTCATTTATCATAAACTTTATAAAATACTAACAAACATTTTAAAATCTAAAAAATTGTTTTTAAGAATATAAATTCTTTTAAATTCCTTCCAACATAAGCAATATTATTATAGTCAAAAAGTTTAATTAAATACAATTTGAATGCAAAATTCATAGTAATGTCCAGAATTGTCTTCGAAGATTTCCATATAAAAAAATGTGAGAAAATGAAGAATAGAATGAGGAACAGGAACTCAAACTAATTTATTTGGAACTGATACAACACTACTTTCAGGATATTTCATCATATTTACTGCCAGTACGCGAATACTATACACAATCAATAAAAAACAGCCCAGCGTTGACTCAATGATTAATTCGTAAAAATTCAGATGATTTACTGCATAAAAAACTTATTAATCAAATTGTCAATCATTGCTTTTATAATAAAATGAAACCTTCGGAATATCATTACTGACTTAATTGATTAATTTTCATCTTAATCTTGAAATTTTAATAAAACACAATGAGTTAAAAAAGGAAACTAAATTAAATAATTAGAAAATTTATTAATTGCTGTGATTGAACAGAAAAAGATAAATGAATCAGAATATTATCATACAATCAAATATCTATCGTAAAGTAGTATTTAAAGAATTTAAATTATGTTAATTTATGACATATCAGTAATAGCTCAATATAGCTATTGAGGTATAATTGAAAGGTTTTAATAAATATGCTAAAAACAAAACTTTATGCTGATTTTTTATGAACTAAGATTATTTACTTAATAGAATTATTTAATATTTGCATATAAAACACAGTTCATTGATATCAATACTGATAATCTCGTATTTCTAAAAATGTTAATTTTTTTCATTTAAATGTGATGATCACTGAAACATCACTGAAACGCCAATTTATATTTCTAATCTCTAATTAAATCAATAATGAGTTGAAATTAGCATAAATTTACAAACTTTTAAAGTATTTTTAAGCTTAAAATATAATTAAAGAAAAATGTTTTAGTTTGGACTTAAAGAAAATCTAGTCATTCATCAAAAGGCATCGCACACAACTAGTATTTCTAAATGTAATTTGTTATCGAAGGGCTATTCAACTGAAATAGTTATACAAGTAATGCAATCAATTAGATTTATATTAAAAACAAGTTATGATTAATTATTTGAAAGAACATTGAATTTCAATTCTTCTGCAGCAATGATAGCCATCCGCTAAAAATATAATACATTTCAAAAATAAATAAAAATATCTTCTGATTTTCTTGTTGTTAATAAAGTACAGTTCAACAAATCAAGTTATGCAAAACAATAGAAAGTCGATTGAAGAGTAGGAATAAAAGTAAGGGGTATTGTGCTTATGCAATAATTACGTAATATAACATTAAATATCAATAAATTCAATGCAACGAGTCTTTAAACCTTTATTTTCTGCATCTTTTCCTGAGTGATGACAACATAAATTAATTAAGTCATCAAATACATTGCGTAAGTCTGGGTCAGAGAGTAGTGGGTTACAAAAATTTAAATTCTAAACCCAAATCAGAATTATGGCACACATAGTATTTATAACGATGTATTTTCTTAAAAAGTTATAAATATATAATTTTAATTAAAATATTCAAATTAGTTTATATTTTAAAAGGTCTTTTGCTTAAGATTTCTTAATTTGACGTTTCAATTGATATAAATTAACAAATTGAATAAATTATCATTAATTGCTTTGCTTTTGTACTCAAAACATGGAATATAATGTAATTAAAACTTGAAAATTCAGAAAAATCTAAAAATAGGTTAAACAAAACGATAAGAGTTTCATATTTGACTTACGGTATAACATAAAAAAAGTTTATTATTGTAGTTTAAAAGCTGAATTTTGCTAATTGTTAATAATATATATTTTTTATAGTTTGAAAAGTTTGCCGAACACATAAAAAAGTTTATTTTGTGAAATAAATTTACATCAATAAAGTGGATAATCATTTACAGTTATATATATTGTGTATGGACTGATAAAATCGATTTTTAATGTGAATAATTAACTTTTGTTGAGATAATACAGTACCTATAAGTTAAAATTTGCTGATTCCATATTTGAAACTTGATTTCTATTTTTTAAACTCAATTGTAATATTGTGAATATATCAATAAATAATTTTATATTCATTTTTATATCCGATTTGAATATTAAACCTATTGAAACAATTGTATGGCATTAACTTTATTCTATAAAATTCCATTGCCTTTAATTCCTTGTTTTAAAGATATGGACCGAACTTATATTTGATCTTCTATTAATAACCAGTTAAGCATAAATAGATATTTTTTTAAAATTAGACCCATTTATAGAATTTTTTGAGATTTTTAATAATTTTAACTTTAATTTTTTTTAATATACAAACTTTTTTCAAATCTAATATTTTTAAAATTTTCAGTACATTTATTAATAAATTTATATAAAATTTATCAAATATAAAAATACAGTGATTAATGTTTAGTTTAAGAAAATTCAATATACGAATAGACATAAAAATTTGTGCAATTAGGCATAATTTGCACACTTTGTTGAAGTTGTAAACAAATATTAACTTTCTATTGAAATAATTAAAAAATTCGAAAATTTTATACATTTTTGCTTAATATGACTAAAAGTATATAATTTATTAAAATTTTTGTTATCCATAAAGACTCAATTTTATGACAAGAGAAGTATGGTATTTAAATATAGTTTGTCAGATATAACAAACATGTTACTTTTTGTCTCAAAGCATATTGTGTCAAATTTAGTTTGAGATACGAACTCACTCTGACATCCTTTAATACAGTTGAGTTTATATATGTTGTAAGTTTGGCCCTAACCTTAAAAATGGTCATTTCTCTAACCCATACATTGACTCGTTCACAATACAAATATCTATATGATAAGTGCACATATTTAAGAAAATCTTAAACTTCTATCTTTTTATACAATGTTCGTGTGACCTCTTTTTTATTTGAAAATTTTGCGAAAACGCTCTTCAGTTGTGACAATCTTTTTATGCTTACATAAGAATAGTATCGCCTAATATTTGTTCAAAACACATTTGCATGCATGAAAAGAATAGTATATGCAAAACGCTATTGGAGTGCAACTCTCACGACACGAGGCATCAACTTTTTCTTCAACTTTTATACGAATATCACTTCTGTAAACTCTTAAAAAATACTTTAGTTGAGATCACACACATGGATTAAAATTAATCTTGAGTTGCACGTGAATGAGGGGGTCGGCAATGCGTACTAAGGACTGGGATGAACATTTCATTGGAGACAATGATCCAATGCTTGTACTGAAATCCTTATAGTAGGATCAAAGTGCCATTACTACACAAAAAAGTTTTAGTTTTTACTAAATCCTTATATATATATAATATAAGTTATATAAAAATCGTGAAAAGAGCACTATTTTAAGTTTTT
Organism: Nanhermannia comitalis; assembly: GCA_034697665.1. NCBI lineage: Eukaryota > Metazoa > Arthropoda > Arachnida > Sarcoptiformes > Nanhermanniidae > Nanhermannia > Nanhermannia comitalis. The sequence goes on from JAQGAM010000703.1 coordinate 11,175, forward strand.
AAGTTTGTGTCTCAACGCTTTTCTCCAACTTTCAATTCGTTTGCTTTCATTCCCTCAAGGATTTTAGTTTTGTGCAAAACTACTACTAAGTATTACTTTTTATGCGATAGTCTTTTCTTTCTTTCGTTTTCATTCTTTCTCCAACTTCTCTTTAAGCTATAATTACTGTATGCTTTACAGAGAGGCTGAAGGCTATCAATTGACCAAATTATAGACACAAATAAGTGAACCTCCGCTCACTCTCTTTAAGTAAAGCGGTAATTATGGGCTAATTAAGCATTTTTAAGTTGGCGGTATTAGTG
>JAQGAM010000704.1:0-11474 GCA_034697665.1 Nanhermannia comitalis
CAATAGCGCCTCTCTGTGATGATTGTCATTAATTATTTTCAAGTTTATATTAATTGAAGAAGAGAGAGGACTCGTTTCGGGTGAATCCAAAACAGTCAGGTCTATGCTTATAAAATTTGTGTTTTGAGATATTCTTTGGTCGGTTTTGACGACACCTGTATTTTCATCAATTTTCAAAAAATTATTTCCAGTGCTATTCAATTGAAACCGTATTTGAGAATTTTTACTTCCATCCAAATCACAGTCAATAGCTCTCAATCCAAAAAGTAAAAAGTCTTTTTGTAAAAGTGAATTAAGTTTAACGAATGGAAGCGTTATTTCGAGCTTTCTTTTATCGGATGCAACTGTTTCGTTGTTGACTGAAATGATTTTTGGCGTACAATCGTTCACATCTTCGATATATACGATTACTTTTGCTAAAGTTTCAAACTTTGAATCTCTTGCACTCACTTTTATATCATATCTATTTTTTGTCTCCCTATCGAAAATAGAATTACTTTTCAAATAAATCATTCCATTGCTGGCATTAACTGTAAACTTATGGATAGCCTCAGAGTCTCCAATAATATTATAACTTATTTGATCGTTGATATCATCATCGAAAGCAACAACAGCTCCAATTGGTTTATTCAACTCATACATTTGGTTTTCGATTAAACTGATTTTGTATTCCGATTGACTAAAGTATGGCTCGTTATCGTTGACATCATAAATAGTTAAATAGATAACACCTTCACCAGTAAGTCTGGGAGAACGGCTATCGATTGCAATTATTCTAAGCTCTATTTCTGGTTTCCCAATAAGGCCCTCACGATCTATAGGTTTGATAACACTTAAAACAGCGTTCGTTGAGTTCAGTAAAAAGTATTGCTCGTAATTGTTTATTAATAAGTAGTTAACTCGATGATTATTATTATTATTACTATTATTGGTGTTGTGAGGATTAGAATCTAATCTTTCAAGAATGGCTTCAAACTGTCCGATGACTCCTATTTCGTTTTCACACCAATTGATACTATAGGGAGAATTGAAGAAATAGGGCGCTTCGTCCAGAACGTTAACCACATTGATCTTGACATTAGCGGTGTCTAAATTGCCGCCTTTGTCAATAGCGTTAACTTTTAACTCGAAATGTCTTATTTGCTCGAAATCGAGTTGCATCGCAACCACTATGTAATCGTCATTAATCTTGAAGTGACCGTAAAGATCGCCCGAAATGATTTTATAATGGATTTTATCGGTTTGATCTAAATCTGTAGCTCGCAATTTGATTACAATGTCATCAATGCTTGCATTTTCATAAATGTTGACCTCAAATTCCGACTGCTCGAATTGGGGCGCATTATCGATCACATCTATTATCTCTATCGAAATCTCTATTTCACTAGACTTTAATCCGTAATCATTTGCACGAACTATTAAATTGAAGCTATCGGTTGCTTCTTTATCAATAAGTCCTGTAATTTTCAATAAGCCATCGATTGGACCGATTGAAAATGGAAAAGTTTGAGAATTTTGTAAAGTTTCCTTATTTACGATTTCGTACTGCACATAATTATTTGGCGCTTCGTCTAAATCGTAAGCTTTGAACGAATACAAAATCGTGTCTATGGGAGAGTTTTCAGCGATTTTCAGAGTATTTGGTATATTTTTATCAAATATAGGATAGTTATCATTTACATCCAATACTTTAATCTGTATGTTAGCGCTAGCTTTAAAGGTTCCGTCGTCTGCGATCACAATCATTTCATACAATGACTTTATTTCTCTGTCTAATTCAGTCCTTATTGAAATACAGCCAGACTTAGAGTCGATCTCAAAATTTTCAAATATCTTTTGAGGGTTTTGAGAATCGGAGTCAAAATAATAGGAGAGTTTAAAAAGTTTACTTTCATTTTTTTCTGATAGATTGAAACTGTCGGCATCAGTGGCTGAAACACATAATACTTGAGATAAGCTTACATTTTCGTAAATCTCAATCTTATAAAACGCCTGATCGAAGAGCGGTGCGTTGTCCGGAAGGTTTATCAAATTAAATATTACTTTAATTCTTTCACTTTTAAAGGTGCCATCACTTGCTTCACATGAAATAATGTATTGGTTTGGATCTGTTTCATAGTCTAAATGTTTAGTAAGAGTGAACTGTCCGTTTCGAGTATCTAAAGAGAACACTGAGTTGACTTGGCTCTGATCGGTTACGATTGAGTAAATAAGCTGTTGGGAACTTATGTCTTTATCAAAGGCAAAAATTTGGCCCACCTTTTAATTAATAATAAGTTAAATTAAGTAAAACTAATCATTTAGACACCCCTTGAATAGTTGAGACTCACCACTACACCTCTGTTTGTATTTTCTTCAATGTCAAATGTATATAAAGTTGAATTAAAGTACGGGCTGTTATCGTTTTCCTATTGAAAGCATCAAAAATTAGAGTAATTTTTGATTATAATTTAACTTAAGACCAATTAGAATCAGAACTTACGTCATCGACATAAATATCAAGAGCTGATGTCAAAAGATAAATACCATCCGAAACTCCAAACAAGATTCTGTATTTGTCAACCTTTTCTCGATCTAATCGAGACTATATTAGAAAATAAAACTAATTATTTATAATATTTTAATCTTAAGTCTTTATGTTATACTCGAACTGATACAGTATGTAAACATATAAACAGCTCGTTATAAACCAGTAAACTATGAATAAGTTTTAAGAGCTCGAAAATTATATGATACAAAACTACTAAAGTAAAAATATTAGAAAATACATTAAGTTAATGCGACAACACTTAAATAATATTACTTTAATGCTCTACTATTATAGAACAGACTCAAGTTATGCATTTAGAATCTTAAGTGATATCTTATCGTCGTTTTAAAGTAAAACGTTTATAACTTAGTTATTATTTAAAATGTTTACTTGAGTTTTATTAGCTTTAAATGGGAATACCTTTAGTGTAATAATTCCTGATTTTCTATTTAGAAAGAAAACTCCCTCTCCACAAGTGGAACAGTTGATTATTTGGAAATCAAATTTATTATTTGTGTCTTCATCAGCAATCAGTTTGGATAAATCAAAAACTTCCAATTCATTTGGTGAAGACTCACTTATGTGAACGGAAACTGAAGTATTTTTAAGATAAGGCGGATTATCATTTTGATCCAAAACGTTGATTGTAACCTATTCGTCAAGTTTTTAATAGGTTTTAAAACTTTAATTTAATTCTATATCTGGTATGGAATAAGAATTATTTTCTAGAAATAAATTACAATTACCTGCATTTTCTCTAGCAATTCATTTTTCTTAATTATTAGTACTTCTAATATATATCTTTCTGTAGTCTCTCTGTCAATGAGAGCTGCGCTATAAATATCACCAGTTTTAGAGTTAATGGCAAACGTACGATCAGTTGAATTAATAATATGAAATTCACATAAAGATGTGACTTGACTTGAATTAAAAGGCTTATTAAGCTTAAGATCGTCACTACATTGCAATTTAATGATATGTGTACCCAAAGGCTCATTTTCAAAAATATCAATCGTAATATTTTTTGCAGAACCACTCAAGTCTAACACATTAGATGGTAAAATGATGAATGTTATGTTGTCACTTGTGGCTAATCCCGAACCATCAGTTGCTAAAACATTTATCACAAACCTTTTGCTTACACTTGAATCAAAGGCCTTTTTTGTGGTGAATTGTCCGCTATGGGAATCCAGACGTAAATAACTACTAAAATCAGAGTTTTCCATCTTATATGTGATCACACTATTAATACCGATGTCGAGATCAATCGCTTCTATTTGTCCGACCGGCATATCCTCACGATTTAACTCTTTTCTTATAATTATTTTATTGGGGGAAATGAATAATGGCTTTTCATCATTAATGTCATCAATAATGAAAATCAATTTTTTCTTATCTGAATGTCCGGCACTATCTTTAACACTAATTTTTAAATTAATTGATTCAATTAGTTCTCTGTCTAAGTTATTAATATTCATGATTTCGCCGTTCTTTGAATCAATTTTGAGCGGACAATTATTTGAATCGTGTTTGTGTCTGATTTCAATTAGTGACTGTTTTTCGTGTGATTTTTTGCGTGTTTGGTAATGGGTATTACAGTTAATAATTTCATACATCAATACGTCTCCGGCATCACAATCATATGCCTGTAAAGTTAATAGCTTTGCCCCAATCTCTATATTCTCTGAAACTCTTATAACCTCTAAATCTGTTCTCTGTGAAAATACTGGCGTACAATCGTTCACATCTTGGATTAAAATTTTAAGCATTTGCTGATTGCTTCTTAAGCCCATTTCATCGATTATAGTCAGGTTCAAGTGATGCACTTTTTCTGTTTCATAATCAAGTTTATTCACTACAACTATACTCTGCTTTAAGATATCAAAATATTTTTTATTGCCCGAAGAAGTTATTTCAAAATGGAATAATCCATTAATGCCTATATCGAGATCAACAGCACTCAATTTCATGATTTCGCTACCAATTGAAATGTTTTCTGGTACAGAAATTTGGTGATGTGTAAAATTAATCCACATCGGAGAACAATCATTTACATCTTCTACAATAATATTAAGCTTAAAATAGCTCTGGAATTTGCCATCATTTGCCTCAATAGTCAATTTGAACTGCTCTATTGACTCTCTATCTAATTCTCTTCTTAATTTCAAAACTCCTGTTTTGCTATTAAGAAAAAAATAATCGGAATGGGTAGAATTGACAATTTCATATACTATTTTGGCATCTGAATCCATATCAGTCGCCTTAAAAGAAGCCAGGGTTGAATCAACTTTCAAGTCTTCGCTCACTAATAAATCTCCGAATAAAAACAGGTCATTATTACTTTTTGGGCGTAGCGTCACATTAATTGGTACGTCAAAAATTGGATAATTGTCGTTGATATCTAAAATGTCAATTTTTATTAATGCCTGATCAGTAAACTTGTCCTCATCTATAGGCTGATCCATAGCTTGAACTAAAATTTCGAATGAGGAAAGTGTTTCGCGATCGAAATTAGTTTTGCTCCATATGTATCCACTGAAAGAATCTATTTCTACAGCTGAGCTATAATAAGACTTCACTATTGAATAATGAATTTCAGAGTTTGATCCGCTGTCCTCATCAAAAGCAACCACTTGTCCTATCAGTGTATTTATTGGCGAGTTTTCGAATATCATAAAATTGAATGTTTTATTAAGAAACTGAGGCTTATTATCGTTCACATCTATTATGTGAACCAATACCTGACAACTAACTGAAAGATTATTTCCCTTCTTATAATCTCCATTTCCTAGTCTATGGTTTACTTCAAAAGCATCTATTCTTAGAGAAAAAACGTCTAACATTTCACGATCCAAAGGATTTTTCACATAAAGATTCCCGTCGGGAAAAATGCCAAAAGTATTATTAGTATTTCCCTCTTTGATCTGATAACCGATAGGATCTCCGTCGTCATCAATAGCGTTAATTCTTAAAAACTGGTGGTTAACGGGTGTCGATTCGCTAATTGATATCTCATAAAAAGGTTTATTAAAACGCGGTGTATATCTGTTAACACTTTTAATGCGCATAAAAATAGTCAAATGATTGTCAAGTTTGCATTTGCCGAATGACTGCTGAATGTAATCTCTGTTTCTATTATTAGAATTATAAGTCAAAGATTGATTGGCCTCTAATTCCTTATCGGTGGCAACAATTTCTATTTTAATAATGTTGATTGTGTCCGATTGCCTACTCATCGATCTATCAATATAATCAGTCATTGATTTTACAAGTTTTAGTTCGTTATTTTCAATAAAAAATAAGTTCAACGGATTGGCAATTAATTTATATCCTATGAAACTTGAATTGCTTTTATCATAACGCGGAAGTTTAAATTGATTAGAAAACAAGTCAGGATCAAAGGCTTCCAGTTTATAAATTGTTAATTTTGGCGGTGAGTCTTCTTCTAACGTTAGTTCCACATATTTGTCATAAAATAATGGATGACAATCATTAACATCAATAATGTTAATGTTAACATCGATATGAAAAAAGTACTGATTGTTTGCGGCAATTATTTGTAACTTATAATTATCTTTCACTTCTCTGTCAATGAGTTTATTTGTTTTAATTATATTTTTAATGAGCACAAACTGATTATATAAGTCACCAGAAACCACATACAACTTATACTTGTGTATATCAATGTCAATTCGGCCAACAATAGACCCAATTAATTCATCTTCCCTTATGTCGAAATTATACTCTCGTTTAATCACTTCTCGAGACAGAGAATTCATCTCTGAGTTAATTAAATAAATATTGAATTGCGAATCATTAAAGTCTTTTCGACACCCATTGCAGCCAACATTAAATTTTAGAATATTTGGCAGATTTTTATTAAGAGTTCTTAAATTAGCAGAACTTCTTAACTTGATTTCCCCATTTCTGCTGAGAGAAAACATTTGAGGCACTAAATCATCGTGACTATGAATAACAAAATTAATAGGAGTTTGAATATCAGAATCTCTAACTGATACGCGACTCACTACTATAGAATAATTTAACGACTTTTGATTCAAAGGCACGAAAGAATAATAGATATGAGGATAAACAACAGGAGTGATATCATCTTTGTCTTTAACTTTAATGAAGACAGTGGTGGTTGAGCTTAACTGATGATTCTGTAGACCTCTATCTTTGGCAACTATTAATAATTTAAATGAATCGCATTCTTCATAATCAAGTTCTTTTGTAGATATCAATCGTTTAGAAGACTCTTCAATTAGAAAGAGTCCATTATAATCAAATAAAATGCTGAGATCTACAGTGCCATTAACTCCAAGATCATTATCTATGGGTATTAGACTTAAGTTAAGAAAAGTGTTTTCTTCAATTTCCAAAGAATATGATTTAGTTTTGTTATCATATTTAACATATTTAGGAAACTCGATGGTTGGTGTTTCGTCATTAACATCTAGCACTTTAACTTTGAGTAAGGCGTGGGCCCATTTTGGATTAGAGCCGCCGTCACGAGCTGTTACTCTGAGCTCAAACAAATCGATTTCTTCTCGATTTATTATTTTATCAGTAGTTATAAGACCTGTTATCTGATCGATTTTGAAGTAGTGAGAGTTGGGTCCAGAAAGAGAGTAAAATAGATTTGAATTAATGCCCTCATCTAAATCAGTAGCGCGTAAAGAAAACACATATAGACCGATATGATGTTGTGATTCAGTGATAGTGGTCTCGTAGACATCTCTGCTAAACTTGGGGGTGTGATCGTTATGATCGTAAACTACTATAATTAGATAAGCGCTCGAACTTCTTGTAGGCGATCCGTGATCGTGAGCGCTAATTGTTAGGTTATAACGAGACATCCTTTCCCTATCTAACGAACCATTTACTCTAATTATATGTGAATTCCCAATTGAATCTAACCTGAAATGACCGTATTTATCGCCGTCAGTTATTTCTAGACTTGTCAGACCATTTAAGCCATGGTCCAAATCAACTACAGAAACAGCAGCCACAACACTACCGTTGGCGGCATTCTCATCAACGCTTGCATGATCAGAACGAGAAAAGTAGCGGAATTTAATAGAAGGCGAGTGATTGTTAGAGTCAAATATTTTAGCGGTTACGTAAGTTCGTCCGTCTTGTCTCGGAGTGCCGTAATCGTGAGCAAACACTGTGAATACGCATACCTTCCAGTAATCTGTATTTGATTCAGCAGTTACTGTACCACAATTGATAGGGGCTTCTTGTGCTGTAAATATTATACCTGTAGTGGGGTCTATATTAAAGTATTCGTCTGATAATAGGTAATAACTAATTCTGCTGTTTTCGTTGCCCTCTTCGTCGGCATCTGTAGCCCTAACTTGTAGTATAGAAACATCTTTACCTATGCTTTCATTTAGACTCACACTATAATCGCTGTGATCAAAAATAGGCGGATTGTCATTTGAGTCCAGTATTTTCACGTTAAACAGAACAGAACTAGATTTAGAACCTTCATCAATGGCTGAAATATTAACAATATAACTACTCTGCGCTTCTCTGTCTAACTTGTCAGAGACCTCGAGATGTAAGAAAGAACTCGAAATGTTATAATTGAGTTTGAACGGCAAGTTATTGTTCGCATTGTAGATGTCATGTGTGTTTTCATTGTAGTTTATTTGATAGTGTAAATGACCGTCATCTGAGTCTATTGCGGTGTCAATGATAACTTTGGTACCTATGGGTGCCGATTCGCTAAATGATAAGTTAGTATTGATATATGACGGCCAAAAGGGAATGTTATCGTTAACATCTAGTATTTTAATTTTCACTTCTAAGGGATAAGTCGGAGAAGAAGAGAGAATAACTAAGTTATAGAAGCTTTTAGTTTCGCGATCTGTTGGCACATCTGTGGTAACTATTACACCAGTCTTAGAGTCTAATTCAAACTCAGGCGGCTCTTCGTTAGAACGATAACTAAAGCCAGGCTTTGTCGCTATTTTGCCAACATATGTGTTGGGCATTGAATTCTCTTTGATTTCAAAATAAAAGATATCACTGGAGGTCGAGGTTGTTGTCGCTGATATGGTTGGTGTAAAGTTTAAACAAGACAAACAACATAGTATGATGACAGTAATAAATTTCCATAAAATTATCCAATCTCTTAATATGGAATACATCCCCATCACGGAGGAGTCCATTCATTTTAGTTACCGGTATTGCCTCTAATTTATTGTAACTTTTTATGCACACAATATTCTAATTAAGACTTTACAATACATTTTGTTTGTTTGCTTACTGTTTCGCTGATCCAAAGCCAGATTGGATTTATCTTTGGATAGAAATATATCCTTAAAATCTTGAGGAATTTCATCATTTCTTCATTTGAAATGAGTGGCAATTTATGTTTGAATCACAAATCACTATATATAACATGTGAACACAAACGCAACAAATTGAAACTTTTATTTCCATTGAATGCACATTATTTTCAAACTTAGATAATAATTAAAACTCCAATTATATGAGAAAATGTAGACAAAAACAATGGCATATACAAGCTTTAGTGCATAATTTAAACCACTTCTTTAGTGCTTTTGACATGTTATTCATTGGTAGTGCGATCGAGATTGCAGTATAAACTTTAAATTCACTTTTGTTCACAAGACTGGTCGACTCCCTCTCCCTCTCCCCTAAGACTTAGCTCTCGTACAAGTTTCTCTCCTTCCAGATTTGCAAACCTGTTCTCTGGAATGTTATAGCGAACAGAGAAGAGTCAGGGGTGCAATGCTAGACACACAAACGTTCCTCTATTCAAAACTATCCTATGATCACAATTTTGAAAATAACTTTTAAATATAAGAATAAATGAATTACAATTATTGCATTGATTTTTTAAAATAGACATTTAATATCTCATTAAACTAAAAAAATTTAAAAGTTTTAATTACTTTAAAAACTAAAATTATATTCAATTGCGAATTAATTGTATGTGTTGAAGAAGAAATGTGAAAAATATTTGTTTGAAAAAGATCCCATTGCAAGCTCTATTGAAAGGGATCGGAATAAAAAAAAAGTGGAGAACCCCTCCTAACTGGCTTCAAGTTGAAAAAGTTAGCTTGTTATGGTTGCAAATGGAACATTACCTTAGTCTGCAATTATTTTCATCTTTTATAAATACATATTACCATCAAATTTAAAAAAGATCGTATTTTTGATTTATTAAACAATTAAAATATAGATATAAACTATAAGCATAATAAAAAAAAATTGCTATTTTATGCTTTAAAAGTAATTAACGCAATAATTATCAAATTTTTATCAGCATTTTGTTCGCAATAAATAAAAAATAAAATGAACGTAAAAACATACCCTCTAAGAGATTAAAATTTTCTATAAAGATATATATGTTTATTAAAAAAATTTGTTTAAATTTTTTCTCTATGGCTTGTATTTTGAAAGACAGAAAGTTAAGGATTTTGTCCGATCAAAGCTAAAGTTCCGTCTGACCAATCCCTAATTTGCATAACAAGTTACCATCTCATGCCAGAGGCATTAAACAATTTATATATATAGCGAATTCAATAGTCACTACTAACAAAAGAAAAGCCTATACTGCTAAACATTAAGGTAGAACTCGTGAGCGAAAAATACTGACTAAATGCTAGTTTCATTATAAATTATATTTGATAATAGAAAAAGTTAAGAACAGTGAGTTTATTATTCGGCATATATTTTTTGCTTGTTTTCGAGTTTATTATAAAACCTGTTTTACACTTGTAATAGAAATGTTATAAATAAATAATATTAAATGCAAGAAAAAAACGACCAGAAATCAAATATCTGATTGTGCTGTACTGTAAAATACTGTCGAATAAATATTTCATAGGGTTTTAGGTTTTTAAGATTTAATCTTCAAATTTCTATTGCATTTTAAACCGGATATCAAAAAGAGTTATGAAATTTGAATATTAAATATATTAAAGAACAAAGAATATTATATAAACATTTATATAATAAATTTCTAAGAACTAATTGGAAAATTGCTATCGTTATTGAATCGTGTAATGCCATAAAAATTAATAAACATGTTTCAAGAATTTTTCACATAAACTACCAATAGTTCTAAAATTCCAAATATCGATAGCTATTTGTTCTGAGAAAGGGTTACTACAGGTATAATCCGTGAATAAATAGTTTACTTCATAATAGAAATTCTCAGAAAATTTCTCTCACAGCGATTTTCAAAGAATACACGTAAACCGTATTAGACCTTTATTCTTTATTTTCGGTACTTTGTTATTTTTTTTAAAAAACCTAATGGAAATGAAAAGCTTAGTTACACTCATTCCATGCAAACTCCTTTATTTTACCCCAAAGTTTCATTTGAACATTTTAAAATTTAAATTTTATTTAAATTTTTTTCTTTTTGCAAAATTCTATCTGTTACTTTATGCATTTTATGTACTGTCTGCTTAATCCAGTTAAAAATGCTGTTTTGAACTTAAACAGGAATTATACATTAAGCACATATAAGTAAAGTTAGTTTTTTGTTAATTTTGAGTATATGAAGCTTTTAAAACTTTTTGTCTCATTTTAAATGAAGGTATTTCCAATTCTATTAATTAATATTTAAACTAAATTGACGCTAAATAATTAATTAAATCAATACCAGTGTTCAAATTGTTAAAATTAAGAGTTGTCTTGTAGTGAGAGGTCAAAAATAAGGGGTCAAAAACTTTAAGCTCACACCAAATAAGTGACGGCATTAGTCATAGCCAAGACTGGCATTTTCAGGAATACTCTTTATTTAGTTGATCGAAAGGTTTGTAAAGTTTGAATGACTTTCAGTTTTCGTGTTATCTCTAAATATACCCGTAAATTAAATAATATAAAAATTTGATAAGGGCTCGACAAAAAGTACGTACTCATTGATGGGGGGTCAGTCAAAAGCGTACGCGTATAG
>JAQGAM010000705.1:0-11474 GCA_034697665.1 Nanhermannia comitalis
TAAACTAATATAATAATGCAAAGTGCATACTAGCCCTTAGGCTTTGATACAAATACTATTCTCCCTTTCGTGGGAAAAAATTTAAAGGAGTCTTACAATATTTAGACTAGTTGTTGAGCCTAACAGACACAATCATATCTACAGACATAAGGACCTAGAAACCTATTAAGCAAGTTGACCGTGCATGACATAGGGTCAAACTCAAGACTAATATTACTACATTTAAAATGTAGCAGACTAACGCTTTATATTTAGTATAATTAATATACACTTTTATTATGTGATCATTAATTTCAGGCTGGGAATTTTTTGGCAATTCAAAAATAATTTACTTTTCAAATTTCTAAATTACAAACATCCTACCTTATATGTTTTAATTAAACAATACAAAAATTGTGTATGTCAGAATGGTTCCAACTTCTAGTATTATTTATAGCAGATGTTATATTATCCTGATATGAGATACATTTGATAGCATTAAATCTCCTTATATGCTAGGCCAGGAATTAATTTACCGACCCTTGTAAATTGAGATAATGCTTTATTAGTTTTAAATGTGAATTGTATTTTAAAATTTTTTTCTCAAAATAATTCATTTATGAGAAAAATCCAGAACTTTAATTACTTTATGTTTTAACATAAATTCTATTTGAATCCATTTAATCAGTTTTATTAACCAATTATGAACGGAAATAATAGAGAAACCAAACCATAAGCTAACAATAGAAGCGATATAACATAAAAACTCTATCGTTTCGATTTTGGGCTCATAACATAATATAGTTTTTGGGTCCATTGGCATTGTTATAGTAAGATTAGATACTTTTTGTTTATGTTCTCCTTTAGCGTTTAATTTAGGCTTATAGTAATACTTAATGCAATCAATTTTTTTACACAGAAAAGTACAGTTTCTTTTAGAATAGATTTCATTGCATTTATCAATAAATTTGTATTTTGCATATTTCTTGATTTCCGATTCAGTCAAAAAAGTATCGTTTGTTATTCCTTTACACTGTTTTATACTTTCATTTAATCTACATTTACGAATACAATCTTTTTGGGATAAATATTCAGTGTTTTGTGCATAATAATAACAGTCTGTTGAATAGGGGGTTTCTAATAAGCGATATGTTTGAATCGTAAAGGTTAAAGCATACCAGTGATGTGTCTTAATATAAAGTATATTCCAATCGCTCATAGAAGGCAAATCATGCCAATCATGTATGTAAAGCCAGGTATAATTGTCATAATTAACATCGATATCAATCTCAGTATATAAATACTCTTTATTGGTCAACAACATCGTGCCATTATCTATCAAAATGATTAATTATTTGCATTTTAAAAATTAACATTACTTAAATTAATATGTAATATTAAGTGCTTAGAAGGAATGTGTTCAAAAGTCATGCGCAACAGACTTGGTCAAAGGGGGTGGAGGGGTGTACACCCCCAAGGCCAATATCTGATGGATAAAAAAATTTACCTTGGTCTCCAACTTTGATTTGTAAACCTCCCATGGATTTTAGGTCCGAAGTTAATTTGACCTTTATTTGAGCTCCAGTTGATAAGCTCAAAGGGGGAACCAAGGTAAATTTTTCTTATACATCAGATATGACCATATCAACAACCAATGGTACAAGAATTTTAAATAAACTTATGTTATTAATATTTGGATAGAGCAGGATTATAAAGCAGGAAATTTTTAAATTTAAATAATAGTATTTTAAAAAATATGAAATTTATATTAATGTAAGATTTAAAAAACTTACTTTCATTAAACGCTTTAATTGTAAAACAGTAATATTCTGAATTCATTATTAGAGTTTTTTCAAATTTAGCTGTAATATTAATTTCAGTTTCAATATGCCTCCAAATTGAAATTTCTTTAAAATATATAGATTTTTGTATCTTATAAAAAGATTCATTGATATAAGGAGTATAATTTAAAAACTGCTTGCATAACGATATCACTGGTAAGCTGTATTTAATATTTTCGAATTGTGTTCGAATTGAAACAATGGTTGGATAACTTAAGTAAAGTTGACAAATATAGTATATCTGAAATAAGCACCCCATCAATATCATACTGTATAAAATTATTATTTTAAAGTAAGTTTTTAAAAATAACATTTTTAATGATTTTATTATAGTTGAAAAATGTAATCTTTGAGTATTAGTGGTAGATGAATTATAAGTGAATATAATTTCAAAGAAAACTTAATAAAGCATTTATGTATAATGGACTTGTATGGTAAATAATTATTAAAATTATTCAAGAATATAACAGTTTGCAAATATTGATTTTCTTAGAAATAATTTTTAAACTTTTATCTATTTAGTTAAATATTATGTTTATATATATGTTTATTTTCACTCTCAAGTTAAATATTATAAGAAAAACATTCAAACATGCAAAACGTATAATTTATTCCATTCTTTATGTTCCACATAAAAACCAAAATATATAAAGTTAGTACTATTTTTATTTTTAAGTATTTCAACTCATAATTAAATACTTTATTTTGACAATATGAATCAATAAGCTTTTTATGAAAAAATTTCTTCAAATCAATATAAGATAAAATTTACTCTCTGATGCATCTTTAAAATATAGATATTTTTTGTTATATCTATTGAAATAAGGTTATATCTATTTTTTATTTTAATTATTTTTGATAAAAGAAAAATTTGTAAACATATTTCAATTTGAAGAGAAATATACAATTAAAGTAATACAAAAATTATTTCAAATGTCAATATCAAGCTTAATAGTTTTTAGTTATCTTTTATAAAAATCAATTTCTATATAATAAGTTATTACTAATTAGAAAATATATCTTAAGAAACATTGTAAATATTTTTGTTAGTATGCCCTACAAGTGATATCTTTAAGAACAAATGTTGCTATAGTTGTTGTTGTATTATAAAAATTGCAATTATATTTGATATCAGAAGCAATATAATTTATCATGTAATGTAAAAGTTCATCAAAAATAATTTATTATTAATTGAGTGTTTTAAAGTCATGCGGTTGTTCACTCACAAACTCGTAATTACTTAGCACTTAATATCAGAGCTTTCCAATAGGGGAGTAATAATCCCGAAAAGATCTCTAATATTTAGGTATTACAGGTTGACTCCCGTTACAATTGTATATTAATTTAAAAATTTTAATTAATAAATATTATTATTTTTGATGATTTTTAAAACTATGAAAATTATTTTTAACACAAATAAAATGTAATTTAAAATTATTTGAAAGAAAAATAGAAAAATTATAACTATTTTTCGAGTGATAAATAATTTAATTTTTGCTTTGTATGCTATAATAAAATTATGTTGATTTAACATTTAATTTAACTCTCAATATGACTCCGAAATCGAAATATGTATAAAATATACTCTAACTTTTATTTTTTACTTTGAAATTTTTTTTACTATGGGTTCCACCGGAGAAAATGCCAAATTCAAAAATTAATTTGAATACTTTCCCTGTTGAATAATGAAACGATTTTGGGCTCATTTTAAAGCTCAGCTGTAGTTTATTTTTAAATCTTAACATTTTTAGTGCGTCAATAGCAAAACGTGATGCTGATTAAGAAATGTCCACCTATAATAATTTGAGCCACGCCCATTAAAAAAATTTTCTTGTAGAAAATATGATGCTGAACAAGAATATGAGAATCCTATTTCAATATCTCTAATAAGGGTTGAGTTACGGGCTCTTCATTTTTCTTATTTTTCAATATTTAAAAAGTTCTAGCTCCGCCCCTATTATTGATATTGACATATTCTTTTTCAGAATTCTATTCACTACAATATAGAATAAAATTTAATGGGCGTGGCTAAAATTATTATAGGTGGGCATTTCTTAATCAGCATCACGTTTTGCTATTGACGCACTAAAAATTTTAATGTAAATGTTAATCTCTGCCTCAATGTAGAGATCTTTTACGGATTAATACTCCCTATTTGGAAAGCTATGCTTTTAATATAATATATTGCTAGTAATGAGCAGTGCTCCTGCATTTGGCGCTTAATTACGAGCACCGGGCACTCTGATTTTGCCGAGTAAAAGCACGTGCTCGAGCACTATAACCCAACAACTAGTCTTAGTAATTTTACATAAATTTTTTCATATTATAAATGCATTACAAATATTTTTTAAATATTTAAAAAGCTAATTACATATTTAATTTATTTGCTTGTGGGGTATTCTATTATCGAGTATTATATTTAGCAAATAAATATAGAAATAAATTAAGCAAAGTGTTAAAAGAGCCTTTAAGCAAGTTAAATTTGCTGATTTAATGCTCGGTAAGTGCTCAATGCTCGAGCAAATCCAAAAAGTGAGCATCGAGCACTTCAATTCTTACGAACCCGAGCTCAAGCACCGTGTACGATCATTACTGTACATGGCCGTTAAAATGATCATATTTCTTTCATTTAGGAAGAGAAAAGTATTTAATTAAATCCTATTGATTTATTCAAACATATCAATTTACTTTCAATTTAGCAAATTTTATCTGAACTTCCATATGGAAATATTTCTACAATAAATTATTATTATCGGGAAAACTCATAATGGAAAACAATAATTGCAATCTTTCACTTAAATTAAATGAATATTTTAATGGTAATATTAAATTATCATTTGTTTCAATGAGAAGTGTAATAATTGTTACAAATGATGATAAATTATATGAATTGGTAAGAAATGGTTTGAAAGCAATTCGATATTTAGAGACAGTTTTCAGTAAAGACGAGGAAAAATTTAAATCATTAATTCAAGAATTAATGGATGAAAATTTATGTGATAAAAACGTTGTTGATATAAAAAGTAGTTTAGAGCTTACAATTGCGCGCACATTTGATGGAAAAGTATATGGTTGGCAAGTTAGTGAAGAAATTTCATATGGTTTAAAGCGTGACAAATATTATTATCACCAATGTCTTGGTTTGAGTGATAAAATTGTTATTGATATTTGTTGTGGTGCTTATCATAGACTTGTGTTAACAAATGATGGAGAAGTTTATGCCTGGGGTCGAAATGACTTTGGACAGATTGGGATTGGAAATGATGAAAAATATGTGTCAATACCAACAAAATTAGAAGCTTTCAATGGCGAGAAAGTCAAAGCTATATCATGTGGTTCTTATCACTCGATTGTTTTGACAGAAAGCGGTTATGTCTATGGCTTTGGTAATAACACTTTTAGACAATTAGGCACTACTTCACAAAGTAAAGCTGTAAATTCACCACAAATTTTTGAGTTCAAAGAAATTAAATTCAAAAGTATAAGTTGTGGTGCTTATCATAGTTTATTTTTATCATGCGATGGATTCATATATACGTTCGGATCTAATAAGTTCGGTGAAATAGGAAGAGATGAGAAGAATTATAGATCAAATCCAATGAAGTTTAGAGATTCAATAAAATTCAATGAAATCGCATCACATTATAATTATTACATTTCTGCTGCACTTTCAGAAAATGGCGTTTTTTATATTTGGGGAGATATTGGAGAAGAAGTGATAACTGAACCAAAAGAAACTGAATTTAAATCATTTGATGACATTTTTGAAAATTTAATTCAAGAGAATTATAAAGCAATTGAAAATAAAATTATAAATTTCAGAGATTTTATTGTTCATATTAGAAAATATGAAAAAAATTTCAAACAAAATGAAAAATTAAGAGAAGGATCTTATGGACAAGTGTATAATGTAAAAAATGTACATTCAAAAAGGTATTATGCGATCAAAAAAATTAAATTTGCCGCTAATCAGGAAAAAGCATTTATGAATGAATTGATTACTTTTCCTGAAATATATACAAACAAATGTAATAATGATAATGTAATAAAATATTTTAATATATGGCTTGAAAATGATTTCACTTCAAATGATGAAAACAAATTCTATACCCATTGTTATATACTATTCATTCAAATGGAATTATGCGGAAAATCATTGAATGATATAATCGAAGAAATGAAAAAAGATTATAATCTATATTCAAATGAATCATTAACAGAAATGGGAATTTATTTGACAAGTGAAATATTCATTCAAATATTAAATGGTGTTAATTATTTGCATAAACAAATTCAACCAATTATTCACAGAGACTTAAAGCCAAGTAATATATTGATATTAAATGATAGTAAAAATAAAAGTATAGTTAAAATCGCAGATTTGGGATTAGCAACACTTTATAAATTCGCAATTCATTCGTATAATTTTAATAGAAGTCATGACGAATATTTAGCTCCTGAAGTTGAAAGTGGAAGAAAATATGATACAAGAGCTGATATTTATAGCTTAGGCATTATTTTGAAGAAGTTGTTCTACATTGACATAAACAGGTATTATATTATATTTTATTTCAATAAACATTATACTAATTTGCAAAACAGATAATCGAATATATATTTATTCCAAAAAATAATTAAATATATTGATAGAGAATATCTCGAAGACAAAATTTTATCACCAATTCTTATGAAAAAATATCAGCATTTAAGTGAATTATTTGAAAAAATGACTCAACAGAATGTGACGAAAAGATGTACCGATATTGAAGAAATTCTCAAATATAAACATTTGTGGGCCTTTACTACAAATGATATTTACACAATCGAACAATGGGCTAAAGCATTTTCAATGCCTTTTCAAAATTATGGCAAAACATATTTATATAAACTATTGAGACATATTTGTATTTTTGATCAAAACATAATGAAATATGAAAAGTATAGATTAGAATCTTTCAAAGAATGGTCCAAACCATGGTTTAATATAAATGAATTGGCAGCAAATGGTTTCTATTTCATGAAACAACCAGATTTAGTGCAGTGTAACTTTTGCAAATACATAATAAAATGTGAATCTATAGAAATTCATTATTTTGTACATCAATATCGTTCTCCTGAATGCCCATTTTTGAGAGGAGAAAAATTAGGATATATTCCATTAAAAGCAGGTATTAATACATAACTTCAATTTAACACTTTTCAATTATAATTATTTTTCATTTAAACATTCAAAAAATAATGCAATACCTCTGTAATTATGAGTACTCTATTCTAAATAATATACTTATTCATAAGCCTTTCTTAAATTTGTTGTGAATCTTCTCCTTATGTTGTGTGAAAAGTGAAAAAATACTTTTATTATTTTACATTTTTATTTAACTAGTTTTTTGACAAAATTGTTTTACATAAGATTGAATAATAGTTAATTAGTAAAAAATATTATTAAATATATAGTTTGGATGTTTTATTTTATTACATTTTAAATGAAAAATTTAAATAAAATATTAATTTATAATATTTTATATAACAGATTCTAAAGAAGATGAATCACAGATTATTGAATCATTAAGTGGTGAACAACAGAGCACTACATGTGTTCAAATATCATTATTTCATTTATATAACCAAACAATGACATTTTATAACAGTATGCGACAAACAGATATCATCAGCTTAATAGTCGTCACAATGAGAAAACATTTAAAAACAATTAGTATACAAATGGCTGCAATCGCATGTCTGCATAATTTTATAATTTATTTATCGAGCAAAATAATAGATTCAAAAATCCGTGAAGACGTAGTTGAGGCTATACTAAGAGCTATGGATTTTTTTCAAAATAATAAAGAATTAATTAAAAACTCTTTATTAATATTAGATTATGGTGAGATACTAAATAACATCTCATTCGATAGAATTAAATGCACTCAATTACTAATGGATTCTTTGATCAAATTTAAAGATACGGATATGAAATATATGGCTGTGAGTATTTGTGGAAAAACTCTTTCTATGAGTACAATAACTGAGAAAACTAATTTGAGTGCAAATCCTACTTATATGGAAACTCTTTTGGATATTGTTCGAAACCGTGTTCAATACGCATTAAATGATGATATTATTCTTGAAAATACGTTGTCAGCACTCTGCAGTTGGTCTGATTTGTCGCCAAAGACTTGTGAAATGTTTATAGAAAAAGAAGGAATGGATTTATTTTTTCTCGTATTGAAAACTTTTGTTGATCAGAGTGATGTCGAATATTGTATTTTACTAATACTTTGTAATATCGCTGAAGTTTCTTATTTAAGATTCAATTTTATGAAAACGGAATTTCTGTCTGTTTTGAGGAATTTTTTGCATTCGCAGAGAATTGAAGTTAGTTATTTTGCTGCAGGAATTTTCGCTCATATAAGCAGTGATGGTCCTAAGTGCTGGACTTGTAGTTCTATTGATTATAATAATAATTTAACTCAACTCATGGATGTAGTGATGAATTGGAAAAATCCTATTAAAGAATTCTTTAGAGAAAATTCGTTTCTACCATTACTGCCTCTTCTAAATTGTTTTGAATCACCTGCTGTTCAGTTATATGCCGTTTGGACAATATATCACCTTTGCTGTTTAAACCCCAAAAACTATTGTCCAATGTTAATAGAAGAAAATTGTGCGGAGATTATAAAATTAGTTTATAAAAAATCGAAATCTGTTAATAATGTATTACTTGAGCCGCTTTGTAAGCAAATATTGGATGTAATTGAAAACTTTATTCACATCGCATTATAAATTGGTTTATTTATATTGTTAATAATCATTCGAATTTTTATTTCATAAATCAATTTATTTTTTAAAAAATAAAGTGTTATTTTATGAACAAAAAGCTATGAAATGTTTATGGAGATAATAGGGCCTATGTAGCAAAAGCTTTAATAATTTTTATATTGAAAACAGACCTAATATATAAATGGTCGCCCACAGGTAGCGTGGTATAGGGGGTTCCCAGGCCCTAGTTAATCGAGAGTTGTATCATTCGATTCAGCTCTTCAAGCAAAGTTAATGGGGCAGGACGCTATATTTTAACCCTCCGGGAAGAAATTCAATTGTCAAAAAACCCCCTGAAAAATAATAAATCTTTCCTTAGCAAAAAACCGAGATAGCCATCTTGTACAGCCTTCGCCATAATTGAATGGTCCGGTTTTTGAGGGTTTATTAGCCACTTTAGCCCTGATGGAATTTCATGAAAAAATTTTTGAGTGTAACATATGTTGGAAGAAATTTTTGAGGCTGAGAGATGTGACCCGCTGCTAAACGGTTTTTCAATAGATACAGTTAATTTGCTCAGAATAAAAGGACAATAATTTTTAAATTCTGATAAATATAAATGATAGTAGTCTTAAAATGATTAGACAGGTGTATTTTTGTTTGACCTGAAATATCAAAATTTGAGCATGATAGCGCATCCAATGTGAAAATTAAGAAAATTCAAATGAGCGTAGCCTCTAGTACATTCATCAGAATGTTATGAGACAGTTTGCTAAATTGAAACATTTGTAATACCCATTGCATATCTTGTATCAGATCATTCATGAGATTTATATTTCTTATCTTATTTAGTGACATATCTTTTGCCATTCAAAATTATCTAAATAACAATAAAATCAATTATATAATTGAATCACTAGTGTTGTTTGTAATATAGTAAACTCTTAAAAACCGGACCATTCAATAATAGCGAAGACTGTACAGCCTGCAAAGCAGAGTCGAATGATATGTATGTTGCTAGTTGCTAGCCCCGACGGTTTTTGAGCAAAACGCACTTATCTTTCTCAAAAATTTATTTTTTCTCAAATATTAAAAAAATCTCGATACTCATTAAATACTCATTTAATTCTGCTTAAAATGATGAATTGATTGAATATAATTTTGACTAATATTGGAGTTAGTGCATACTAACACAGTTTTTATAAGTTTAACGTTATGATCTAAAAAATAAATTTTATCAATGCAGTTAGCTTTCAGGCTTAAGTTTTGTTTAATTAAAAGGTGTTACCCCATTAATTCCAAAATAACGCCTACGAAATTTTACCTTGAGAATCAAGCTATTGAACGTGTCGAATCATTTGTATATCTCGGGCAATTGATGCAACCCTCAAACGATAAAAGCCTTGAAATTAAAAGACGAATCCGTTTAGGATGGATAGCTTTTGGAAGGCTCGGCTGCCTTTTAAAGAGCAATATACCATTATGCCTTAAAAGAAAGTTATTTAACACATGTAAATTATGTGAAAATTCTAAAATTCTAATCAATACAAATTAAAATGTTTCAAAAATGATTGGATGCGTGTATTTTTGTTTGCTCTAAAAACTCGTAACTTCGGCAGGGTAGCATATGAAACTTGAAAATTAAAGAAATTCAATTGAGTGTAGCTCATAAATTACTGATACAAATTGTTTGTTAACAGAACCAAAATGTAGCTTTTGAAAAGTTCCTTAGAATCACTTCATCGAATTTTATTTTACATTGATAATTTTTGACTTAATCAGAAAATAATTTTTTTCTATAGAATATTTTCATTATTTAGATAATAATTAAATAAAATATATAAACAAATTATTGATAAATTTTACTATAGAAAAAAATTATTTTATGATTAAGTCAAAAATTATCAATGTAAAATAAAATTCGATGAACACTATATCACTATAATTTATTTTATAACATTTTTTATATTTGTTAATTTGAAAAATAAAATAAGTAAATTGAAGTCACTTTTGTCAAACATAAAGCATGAATTCTAAATTACTTCTAAAACAAAAAAACTAACATAAAGTTTTCAAATTATTAATCGTTAGAGATAGTATATGACCTCGGATTTAGCTTAATCTCACTGAAATAAAAACTTGTTTCTATTCAAGATATAGCTTATTTCAATTAAACTTTAATAAATTAAAGAAAAATATGTTACAAAACTTAAAATTTCATAGAAAATCATGAAATTCGGGAATTCGGAGAAAAAAACTGAATTTCGGGGATTCGGGAGAAAAAACTTGAAAATCGGGAAATTCGAGAGTCTTAAAAATTTGAAATTTTATGATTTTTATGCATATCTATGACCCTTGACCTTATTTCAGCTTATTTTAAAAATTTGGGAAATTCGGGAGGTCCCCGAAAGTCTCGCCTCTAGTAATCATATAAAATTAAGTCACATGTGACAATATGAAAATAAGACTTTAGTATAATGAAAATTTATATGCCCGAAAATGGGGATAGCTGTTTACATTGACTTTATACAAGATGTGACCTTATAAGAAGTGACTTTATGGAGGTCTGACTATATCTATTTGACATATTCCTTTCATTAAATATACTTCATACGTATAAAGGCACCAATAAGCTTCGATATAAATATTTATAACACAAAATACATTTATTAATAAAAGTTTCATTATTTTGATTCTAAAAAATCAATAATTTATTAAAGTAGAAAAAATTAATATTTATAATAACTTTATACTAGATATAAAATTTACATCATAAGATCTTCTAAATAATATGGTTAAAATACATTTACAGTATATAAATTTATTAAGTATGATAGTTACGGGTTGTTTACTGATGGATAGTCGGTTGTCAAGCTTTAGGCGCTGCTCATTGGT